>VYXH01008442.1:67852-148753 GCA_013397275.1 Burhinus bistriatus | reverse complement strand
TTTTTTTTTTTTTCTCTCAGAATCTTAGAAACTGGACGAAAATTGGGGCAAATTTTCTATAGGGCAGCAAATTGCACAAAGAGAGCCACCCTGCCAAGTTTCATTCCCACCCTCCAGAGATGGAAACACTGAATCTTTTCCATTAAACTGGTCCATAATGCATGAGCAGAACAACAAGTTTTTCTGTAATATACCTGGGCAATTTCAGTCTAAAGAATTTTTTAGAGGAAAAAAGTGCTCATTTCCATGCCAAAAATGCAAAATTTCAACCAAAATATTTGAAGTTTGGGTAACTTAGAATGGAAAACTGAAAAAAAGATCCTGCTGAAGGTTAGTGCCACACAATAATTAGAAGGAATAATGTAGCGTAAGACTGAAAAGAACTTCCAAGGTCAGTTAACCCAGCTCTCCATTATGCAACTACATTGTACAATCCCATTTATAAATGCGTTGAACTCCAAGTTAAAACTAGTTTCATTATTTGCCTTAACTGCACCTATTGGAAGGTTATTCAAGAGTGTCAGTCTTCCGCTGACTAGAAATCTTCTTCTAATTTCTAATTTGGATATATTCGTGGTCAGCGTATCCCATTTGTTTCTGTGCCAGCCCTGTTCACTAATTTAAATAACCCTTTTTTCTCACTTCTTTACTTCTCTGATGTACTTGTAAGGAAAATCATATCCCATATTCAGCAGTACTTCTTGTCCCGCTTACAGTTTGTAACTCATATGGTATTTGATGCCTGTTTTGTACCCTAAGGAACCAAAGATGCCCAAATTCACGTATCGGTTCAGGTGCACCCACGGCAGATCAAATACGAAGTGACAGGCCTACACAAAAAATCTTTCATATAGGCAAGTTATTTCAAAGCCGACCCATGCAGACCATTTTTCTGAAAGTTCAAATATTGGCCATTGCACCTGGCTGAGTTTCGTGTGATCTTACCATTTCCCTGTTGCTACAACGGTGCTGACGCTTTGTGATGACAGAACTGCTTTCAGTTCCAGCTCTTAAAGAAACAAAAGGGGAGTCCTTTACCCACCAGTTTCTGGAAGCAGGAAAAGGACATTAAGAGCTTATCATAAACCTCATTAAACGCAGTTCTGCTCTGTAAGACTTTGGAGAGGGAATTCTGCATGAGAGAGCAAACGGGTATGAGGTATTGCTCAGAGCTCCCAGCTCTGTCACTGTGTGGTCCAGTCAGGATAGATGCTACCGCGCTCCGTTACAGATAACAGGGGCTCTTCGTAGCGCAGACAAGAACAATCCTTGAAACACAAAGAGGAAAGAGTTCAAAGAGACTGCTTTTCTTGGAGTACCGAATCCAAACTCCAGCTAAGAGCAAAAGAAGAGCCTGGGGAATCTGGGGACTTTGCAATGATAGTTTAATTAGTCTGGCCTTATCTGTACAACAAATGTGGCAGCTCTCTGAAAAACTCTGCTTTTTGCTCCTCACTTAAAACTCTACCACTTTCCCCAGGCCTGGAATAGCCTTTTGCCTAGTAATGGGCACACTGCCCACGAGCCGGACAACATCATGCGCTAAAACTTGAAGCATTCACCTCTAAATGTGAAGCATTTTTTATGTAAAAGAGAAAATATTCTGCAAGTTAGCCACTGAATAAGGGAACTCTTTCCAAAAATTCTTAGGAAAAGTTGTATTTAGCACATGTATTTATAGCATATTATTTTACATATTTTGTAGCTATCTGTCTGGACTTTCTTTTTAAAAATGTCTTATCGCTATTAGTCTAAATAAAGTCTCTCAGATGACTTCCCATCATTTCTATTTCATTATCCAACTGAGTATTCTTATCTGAATATTTAAATGTTTGTTTAAAATTATTAAGATTTCTCTGTAAAGTTTCCAGGGAAAAAATAGAAAACTCTTCACTCCACTTTCTCATAGCACAAGAACAAGGGGAGAATCAGTAATACTGAAAGCAGCAGATGTAGAATTATTAAAAAGAAATACTTTCTATTGAAATATTTTGGTAATTTTACCGTCAAAGGATATCGCTGAGGTCCAACACCTAAAAAAAAATCACAGAGGAGTGGGCACCCTCCAGGGATTCAAGGAAGAATGAATATGTAGTGGTCTACCTACAACCAGGAAAGGATGTCACCCTTAGAAGAAAAAGCCACGTCTCTCCATTTAAATTGGACAGCTGAAAGGTAGATGCCGACACTAAGTCAGACTATGAGAAATGAGCTACTTTAATGAAAATGACATAGAAGTCCTGCCAGGAAACCTGTACTGATGTACCCAGGAATTGCCTTTAACCAGAGGCTCAGTGCCACCACACAGGAACCCAGCAGCCCATCTGGTCCTTCCAAATTCACCGTCCTTCCTTGCTGAGACCCACTGAAGATTAGATCTGTAGCACCAGCAGGGGTTTGGGCCTCAAATGTACTTTGCAGCCCTGTGAAATCTATAATTTCTGTGTGTCACTGTGCGATGGGTCTCTGTTCTACTGCAGAGTTTACAAACTCCGATACGTTTCATTCCCAGGACTTGTAGGCTTTATACAGTCTGTATATTGAGGTCTTCAAGAGGTTTTCTTAGCTACACAGCTACTCTTTAGCTGTAGACTCTTAATTCCTATGCATAAAATTCAGATTTTTTTTACCCACTATAGGATCTTCTTAATTGTTAACACACCATAATGAACAACTTCAGCCTTAACAGGAAGGCACCTCTAGAGATATCAGAGGTGGCAGAATCAGCTACCTTTGAAACACCTTCATTGAACCTTGTTGGCCTAGTAGGAGGTGTCCTTGCCCATGGCAAGGGGGTTGGTACTAGATGATTTTTAAGGTCCCTTCCAACCTAAACCATTCTATGATTCTATGATTTTAACCTGTATGACAGATGATGCTTTCGAAGTGAAAAAGTTCAGATACTTTTGGCAGAGGTAAGAATGCTTTGTTTTCCAGATTATCATTTGGAAAGGAGAGAGGGACATCTCTCTCAAGTTTGCCCATCCTTTCTGAAGGGGAAGAAGGGACTCGGGTCAGAAAATTCCCTTCTGGCCACAGACAAAATGGAAAATCCAGGAAGACCACACGCGTTTTGATTAAGCAAGAGAACTATCTGGGAGAAAGCAGGAGGGAAATGGCAGGTCCAGAGTGGACATGAATAATACACTAAGCGCAAGGTTAAGAGAGAGTAGCGCTCTTGCTCATAAGTAATAGCTTCCTATTCCTGAACGTCCTGTGCGTCTGGAGGTGGGAGCAGTCCCAGGAACACCCTGCACTGCACAGACGGACGTTTTTTTACGGGACAAGGCATTAAAGGCAGCCAGCGGGTGGGAAAGGCCGGCGGCACAGCCGGTGCACCCACCCTTTTGGAGACCAGGTGAAAGACGTCTGCCAAGGTCAGGCATTCAGTCACCAGGTGGTGTATTTAATTTAAAAGGAGTGTTAACCTTGTTTACACAAAATAACACCAATATGCAGAGAAGTAGTAAATCCATTGTCGTTAAACAGCGGGGAGGCTGGGCTGCGCTGGCAGCCTGCCCGCCCTGAACTCGGCTGGCACTGCCGAACGCCGGCATCGCCGGCCGCCGAGCCCAGGCCTGGGGATGCTGGCAGCCTCCGCAGAAAATGCCTGCGGTATGCCCTTCCTACCCTCCAGTTGACTCTTTACATTCTTGTCAAATATATTTAGAACAAGAGGTGTCCACTTGAAGGGAAACATTTGTTAATCACTTAAATGCAGGAGTCTGGCAGCGCTCCAAGTTTACATTTATAAATATGTAGTATCTGTTTCCAGCTAAACAAGGAACTCCTGACCCCCCTCACCCACAATCCAGCAAATATATATATATATATACACACACACACATGTATACAGGAGGGGAACTTGGAAGGGGGGGGGCAGGGAACTGGAAATGATGAACAGAACCAGCTTGGCCGAGGCAGGACCGGTCCACCCCCCCACCACCACCACCATCAATTTGTTCTCCACCTCTGTCTGCAAAGTGATGTAGATAACAGCACAGAAAGAGGATGATGTATCTTTAAGTAATGAACAGATTAAAGTTAAATTCCTGTTGACCGAGACAGTTGTGTTGACATTCCTGTTGTTTACAGGCAGCTGTCTCTACTAATGACACTTTGATAACTGGAGTGAGGCTGCTGTCGGGCAGGGGGATGGGGGCAGGCAGAGTCAGCCGGGTTAAAGAATGCTCTGTTTAAAACCCGGTCATCCAATTAAACATTAAAGCTGGAGCGGGGATCGTCGGCAACGGCGCTATTTGGGAAGGGAAAACGCGGGGCCGCTTTTTTAACTTATGCTCAGATTACATGGCTTAGAGGTCAGCCTGCCCCGGTTTGCTAGAGGATGGGGGAGATTCCCAGAGTACTTAAAACAAGCCAGAAAGCAGTAAACTCCATCAAGCCATCCATGCGCTGCCATGACACGGGCAGGCATACACGGTGGGACCGGGGTCAGGCAGAGGTCCTGCGGGACAGCCTCCCTTTCCCGTGGCTTTTCAAACAAGCAGCGAGAGAAAGATCTACCAGCATCCCACCGCAGCGTCACGAGTCCCATGATCTCCTGCCATCTTCTCCGCGTCGCTCTGAAATAAGTTGCTTTGCAGGGCACTCTCTGCTGTAGTTTTGTTTACCGCCTGCTCTTAAATTAATATGTTTACCATTAACAGCTCCCCTATTTGGCTGTGGGCTTCTCACCAGCAAGAGCTAAATTGAAATCCTGGAGCCCGTTCCTGAAGTCCTTGCTCAGGTCAAATTCCCAAGGGGAACCCATAAAGCCCGAGATCTACCGGGTGATAAACTTTAGACATGTAAATAGTCTACTAGATCTCCTCCTCTGGTGAAAATTAAACAGATGTTTAAGCGCTCTACCAAATCAATGCCCAAAGAAGATAGCACAGCCCGTCACCCCGAGTCAGACATCAGCCCCGACTGCCTTTGTATCAGCAAGGTTTGGTCCTACTCAGACCTAGAAAGTAGCTCTTCTGATGCTGAAGGCACCTGGCGTTATGTTATTGCCTTAAAGTTTCCAGCACTCCAGAGGACTGCTTAAAATGCAGACCCTTCCTTCCCATCTTTTTGTTAATGAAGCCAAAATTTAAGGCCTTTAAAACAATGTGATAATGCCTCTTTAATACCAAATCAAATGCTACTTGCTCATTAACTATAGTCATCCACAGAAATCAATGGATTTATTTTTGAATTTATGAAGTCACTTTAATGGACTTCAAACTCCAAATAAAAGTACTGAAAAAGCAGCCTTTCCTTCTGTCACTAAAAACACCACTGCTTCTGTAGGAGAAGCACATTGCATGCAGCAAGAACCTTTACAGTAAACACAAGTTAATTTAAATGAGTATCAATTAGAGGGAACGTACCTTGCTAAGAAATCTTGGCTCCTTTTATTGATTCAGACAATTAGAAATTGAATCCTTCTACAGATAAGAGCATCAGTTGGTTTGAAGCTTTTTCATAAAACACGTCATTAGGAATGGGAGGAGTGTAGCTGTGTTCCACGTACTGTTTGAAATATTTGGTAGATGGACATACACCTATATTTCAGGTAAACTCCCAACACGCATGCAAAAAAGCCCGACTTTCTTAACAGCACAGAAAATCACCACTGATCTCCAGAAATAAAAACCTCGCTTTAAAAAGTGTCACCTGCGCCCATGCCTAACCTAAGCTTAATCCGCTGCAAACAGCGTGGTGGCCATCTGCAACTCGGGTCGTAACCATATTCAGTTTTACCAGACGAGTGGGGTTACATCAGCCCAGTTTCCAGTGGGAGAGTCTCCAAGTAAAACTTGGAGCTGCCACAAGGACTGGGGGTGAGGCAGTAGCTCCCGTCCCCCCCTGGGACCCTGTGTTGTACCAGTGCCTCCGTGTTTCTGATAAGACGCCGGACCCAAGCTCTGACTTATGGCCACTTAAAGATACTATAGCACTTTTCACTCACGGGAACAAGAGTGTCAGAACCGGTGCCTTGGCTGCAGTCCAACTTGGTAATTACTTTTTGCATTTCTAAACATTGCCGGTGTAGAGGCGGGCAGAGGTTATTTTCTACTATTGAGTAACACCAAGTCACAAAGAAGGGCCAGAAGAGCTGGCGGCATTTCAGTGGGAGTGGGAGAGATCTCTACGGTCTGTAAAGTGTTTTGGGATCCTTCAAGATGAAAGGTTCATTAACAATTGGAAGTTAATATTAGCATAATAATCAGTCATAGCTCTTCTTGTAAAACCTACTCAAGAGATCCCACGCCGCAGGTTTCCATTCTCCAGCGCAAATTTATACCTGTTTCCCAATCTGCAATGAGCAGAGTCCAGCAAGAATTTTCCATTTCAATGATTTTTCCAATAGATATATATGTTTCTTAAGAATTAAGATACGGGGGGGTGCAGACGGGGGAAAGTTAAGTGAGCTCCAAATTGCTATTTCTCCATTTGGTGATCGGAAGACCAGAATTCATTTTTAATTTGTTTGGTCTGAAAAAGAACATATCTATTTGCTGAAATTATTGAAATGTAAATGCTGCATAGTCAAAGACTTTCTTTAAGGAATAAAATTCAAGAAATATAATTTTATGATAAGAAAGGAAATTTGGTATGAATATATGCACTCTTGGAAAGGATCAATCTATTTAATGTGGAAAAAATGCAATAATAAAAAATTATATTTTCTAGATTAAATGTTTCAATATTTCTTTTCCAAATAGCATTTTCCTTTTTCGAATTCAATTCTATTCAAAAAATGCTCAGAGAGCCACATAGTTTCAGGTCAAGGTAAATTTTTAACACTGATTCAAACCAAAAATTTCAACTTGCCAACAACCAAACAAATCCATCCTTCTGTGATTCTAACACATAAAGGTGATGATAGCTATATTATTTGCTGTTATTTGCTTCCCATGCTCTCACCAGGGCGGGACATACAATTTCCATGGCAATGTATGTGATTTTCACTAGTAGCTTTTTTCTAGCATGAAGGGAATTAATATTCACTATCTTGAAATGAACTGGTCTTTGATCAAGGGTACTTTTACCTCTTGACATCTGTTCAAGAAGACATACGGAGGGGGAGCATGACAATCAGATACAAGTTTGAATAAGAAAATGAGTTATTTTTCTTTGCAAGAAGTTCCAGTGGAAGAAACTCACATACCTGCACTGTACTACTGCTGGGCTTGTCGTGCTGCCTGAAGAGGTAGTTTCAGTAACATCATCAGTTTCTTTAATGAGTACTTTTTTCCCAGCGAGAGAAAAATAAAAGCGAACCTTTTAGGAAAAAAACCTGCAAATAGTCCACAGGGTGGATTTTTTTTCTGTGTTCTTGTTTTCATTTGCTGAGGCTGTTGGGGTTTTTTTATGTCTTGGAAACTTAGACATCAAAAGCAAGTCAGAATAGTTGGACACTTAACTAATTAATTAGTTTTGGTCTAAGTAGCAAAAATACAGACAACAAGTTTCTTTCACCCTGAAACCAAAGGCAACATTGAAAAACTCAAGTATCCAATTGAAATAAAGCAGAGAGGATATTAGCCTTTAAATTAAAATTCAAATTCTGAAGGAAAAAGCAATTTTCAAATTTATTAGCAGGGTGGGATGCTACAGCAGTGGAGGCAGAGAACCCTATTTCCAAAACACACCTGGAATGGGAAAAACAGTAAATTCCGTAAATATTGTGCAAGTGAGCATGTTCTCAGGTTCCATAACGCACAGTGGTATTAAAAGTCATTCCCTGAACAACAACTTTTTTTTTTTTTTTTAATTAATTCAACCATTCAACAATTAGTCACAAGTTTGATGTTCACTTTTCCTGATCATTTAGGTTTCAAAGGCTGAGGAGGAACCAAACTACAGCAATTTCCTCCTAATTCAAGTGTCAACCTTCTTACTGAGCCTTGTACATTAGCTGCAGTTTTAGTTAGATTTATTGTGCTACAAGACAGACTTTTCACACAAGAAAATGGTGTCTTGATTAGTACTGAACGTGCATCATGAGAGATTCCTTGGATTACAAAATAATGACCAGTTCCTAACCAGCACTCCCGTCTCTTTTACCTTTATAACACTATCAACCAACTGAGCTGACACAAATTACCTCATTTTGGGTTTGACGCATCATTTTATTTCCATTTACCACTGACTTAAGCACACATAATTACTAACTTAGGTCACAAACAAATGTGACGGACAGGTTTCACACTGAGCAAAATGTTTTATTACATGGCATTACTATCAACCTAAGTTAATTAATTAAAATTAACATAAGCTGTTGGCTAATTGCAGCCCAGGAGAAATTCTACTGCACCCGGTGGTATAACATCAGAAAATTATCACAATATTTTAGAGCTTGACAAGTTCCAGTGAAAAGCTGAACATTAATAGAAGCAGGTTACCACGGTAAATAGACAAATGCTGACTTTTAGCATGAAAATACGTACGCCTTCAGCTTTGCAGTTGGAGTAGAAGAAGCAGCAGCAATGCTGTTTTGAAAATTTTTATGTTTACATTGCAGTACAAACATCCTCTAAATAAAGTGGATTCTTTTTTTCAGCAGTCTTCTGACTACAGCTGTATGAAACATAATCTTCCTGATGGCAAATGCCAAAAAAATTATATTAATGCCAAAAAAATGGTATTAAACCCTTTCGTGAGGACGTGAAGAAGGGGAAAGCAAATCAGTATGTTTCATTTATGTGACTATAAGGCCCAGGGGAGGTTGGTTTAGTTAACATTGCTTAAACAGAAAATGGCAGATCCATAAAGGTATTTAGGAACCTAATTCTTACTTAGGTGCCTAACTGCCCTTTAAGTTTATGGGAATTTAAATCCTTAAATCCTTCCGTGGCCTGCTTTCACGCGGTGCCTTGATGATGGTGACATCTGTAAAAATTAAGGGTTTTTTTACCTTTACTAGAAGTTTGTTCACAAGAAATAGTTAAACAAGAGATGGATCCATGTTCAATATTTTGAACACCCAACATTCAAGGTGCCAGTGAGAACCCCCATGTTCACCAGAACCACCAAGGAGGTGCAATGGCTTGCTCTTATCACGTAGGCTTCCACTCCACGGCCGTTTGGCAACTGAAAGATCTTGAAATATCACCACCCTTGACGGGCATGAGACACCACAGCAGATCGACAGAGAAGAAAAAACTGAGTTTTGAAAGGAGACTTTCCTACCCAAGGCAGTCTGAGCAGCCTCCCCTCACGCCGCGGTGCTGCTCCAGACATGAGCGTGTAAAGACAGTTTGGGGGCTGTAATGAAACACAGCGACCGCAAATAGAGGAAATACATCTTTACCTTCTGCCTAGGTGTCTGTGGCATTTCTCTCTCGGGCCGTCGCAGTGAGCTGCCAGGAGCGCTGGCCTGGCCAGCCCCAAACTCACGATTGCAAAAGACCATTTCATTCCACAACCAACAGAAAATCTGAGAATCGTAGAATAATTTGGGTTGGAAAGGGTCTCTGGATGCCTTCTGGGTCCAACCCTCTCACTCCAGACTGGTCCAGCTTCCACGTTAGATCCGCAACACCAAGTTGTGGTGCTTCTGCCTGTCTATGTCCAGTATGTAGCCACAGGGTTTATTAAAGCTCCCAAGATTGTTTGCTGGAAGCAGCTTCTGTTAAGAAAGGCACTACATTTTTGTTCTGCTAATACAAACTTTTACTTATCTACTGTCAAATGTCTAATAACTGTGGCTGGTTTATACAGCTGTTTAAAACTAGCACATTAATTTCAATTAAACTGAAAAATGCAGGGAGGGGGCAGGGGGCGGGGGGGGCTATGAGGTTCCTAAGTTTATGGGAATATGTTAATCATTGACCTGGGCAATATTTAATGCAGTTTGTTCTCATGTCCAGTCCACACTCACTGACCAGTATACTGCTACCTAAATGTCTATTCCTATTTACCCCAGCGCCACACTAAGCTAAACAAACCACTGTCCCCTTAGCTTTCTTTGTAGGCAAACAATACCCAGTATCGATACGCCTTTCTGTATTTTGGTTGCTGTTTTACAACCTTATAAAAGTCTGCTTTGCCATCTAATACTGCTTTTTAAATGAGTTAATGCTAGGAGAAATCAGAATGCATTACCTATATCATCTTTATTGCCTCCTGGTGTTTTGGTATTCCTGGGATGATTTCACTTCCTAATGAACCTCCAAGCCCGAGACAGTTGAGCCATCTAAGAAATATATCTTGGTTTGGTCTCCCACCCGCTTGGCAGGCTGTAACTTGTGGCAGCACTGAAGCATAGCAACGCTTTGAAAGGTAACCATAACCTGGTTATGTTCACAGTTACGCAGCTTTTCTTGCCTTATTTGTGTCCCTCCCCACTTTCTCATTTTATTCAGCAAAGACCAAATTTTATATGCATTTCTGCAAATCATTTTTTCAGGGTAGGACTAAGGCACAAGGGAAAGGTTTGGCTTCCATGAATCCCACACCTCTAGGACTGACTGACTGACTGACTGACTGACTGTTCCCAAGTTTTCCCCTATAACCCAGCAGGACTCCTGAGGGCTGACGCCAAAGCTCCTCTCCACCCCACCCATGGAAACTGGGGCAATATATCAGCTGCTTCCTAGCCCGAGAACAGATGAAAGAATTAGGCCTTTTGACAGCAAAACCAGGAGCAATTCATTCGTGTGATAACCACAGAGAGATTTTGTATTCATCAAGGTCACAGACATCCTTATTGACATTTTTTTCCCATATATTCTGGTGGAAATTCCAGGCTCAGCAGCCTGATGGTTAAACTTCCACGGCCCAGATATTTTCTTTCACTTTTATTGCAAGGCAGCAGATTAATTTCATATTAGTCCTTATTTGTCCAGAAGTAAAAAATGTCATGAGAGTCATATAATGGTTCCTTAAACCGCCAATGAACTAACCCTACAGACGCACCCTCGTGCAATGAGGTCTCCTGGGCCAGAAGAGTAGGGTAGGGTTTGTTTGTCAGATCGTGTTGTCTCTAACATTTTGGCTGGTAGGTGAAGAGATCTGTTGCTGAAATGTATTGCTGATTTTTCCACTTAACACTTGGAAGATTTACGCCGAGCCCATCGGACTTTGGCTCTCCTCCGTTGCCTGGGTCCTGTAAGCAACCGCTGAATGCACAAAACCCCCTAGACTAGCCTGCTACCATCAGCTGAGAGGCAATGTGAGGATGTGGAAGAAAGATCCGAGCACAGGAATGAGGAGCACAGTATTTTTTCTAATGTATTTATAATTCTTATTTTTGCTTGCATTTGATGTGGTAAATCCCAGAGAAAGCTAAGGGGGGAAAAATTTTTTTTTAAAAAAAAACAACACTCTGTTTGGTTACTTTATTCCTAACAAACAAATCTGGAATATTTCTTCTAAGAGTTGGTGTATCATGAGATTTCTGTCCTGCTCTGTCTGACTATTGACAAAAGTAATCGTGTATGTTGTTAGTTAAGAAAGTAATATTCTTTGTCTTTCTGACAAAGACTTTAGTCCTACAATGATGGCTCAATGGGTTGCACACTGACCTGCAAAGGGAAAAAAAAAAATCTCCCATAAAACTAAACGTCTTTCAGAGTTACAATTATTTGCAATTATCTAATTCAGCATAAAAGGCAAACATGATGTCACAGGGTCTTTGATACTATAAAAGGCTCTTTTTGTGAAAGGCCTTTGATCCCGACTAATCCACACGCCAGGTATTGCTGCTTTAATTGCCTGAAATGTAAATATAAATTACTGAACAGATCTTTGTGCTAATTTTATTTATTGCAATTGGTTTTTTTCACACTCGAAAATGTTCTTGTTGCATTTCTGTGACATTGTAATGAGCTTTGCATAGATACTTTTAATTATATAGAAAAAGTAATAACCATTGTGAACCTGATAACATTTGCTCAGAAACACATGCGATGGAGGAAACGGTACTGACTTCACCATGTGCGCAGTTGTGTGTGTGTGTGTGTGTGTGTATGCATGTGTGTTCTGCAGGAAAATGAATTATATCTTCCTGAATATGTCTCAGGAGTAAAATTTCTCACATTTAAAACACATGCAGGCTTCAGTTTTTAATCCCTGCTGAAAAAAATGAGGTAGTTTATGCTATTGATACAATTCTTTTTCTTAGACCTCCTGTCCTTTCTGTTCTTTTAATTCTTTATCATCTTATTTCTTTTGGAGCTGATAGCATACCTGTATTGCCAGACAAGTGTAGCGTAAAGAGAAATTGAAGTTGATTTTGCATGACAAAAACTTAATATAAAATTGATGTAGTGGAATAGCTAATTCAGGGCTACGTGTGTAAAAGAAAGAGGAAAAAGAGAACGAGAATCCTAAAAAACAGTGAAGAAAAGTTTCTAAAAATTGTTTCCTACACGCAGTCCTTGCGCAATCTGCCCTGCAGAACGCTCAGCTATCGGCCGTAAAGCATCTCTCCAATGAAAAGTGAGCTTCAGCGGTGGGAATATTTCCTCATCCACATAAGGATTTTTTGGTAACCCTAGTGAAATAAAACAAAAGGATACTAGCTGCAGATAGCTTAGCTGCCTTTTAATTATACATGGTATTTTAGTATTACCGATTAATATGCATTCTTCTCACAGGAGCCTAAAAAACTAGCAGGAAGCAATAAGAATGATTTTACCACACTAAAAAGCTGAGGCAAGATTTACACTAGAATTACAATCCGAGCCTAAACAATGACAGCCATTGTCTTGCAATAACATCTGAAAATTGAGAAGTTGCTGGCCTGAGGTGAATCTCGGGGCAGTGAACACAACCAACTTTCAAAACATTATTAGCTAACATCAATAACTCTATCTTATTAAAATCTCCAATGATAGCACACGTAAAATCACCTTTTGTTAATGGAATACAGATATGTCTTCCTCACTGTGCTGAAATCAGGTTAACTCTATCTTCCGAAAACATCGCAAGTGAGCAGGGGGTTTGGAAGAGGGGGGACTCCAGTATTAACACTGGTCAATGACATTCCTGTTAGAAAAGAAAGAGAAAGAAAGAAAGAAAAAGAAGAGGGGGAGGGGGGAAGAAAGGAAAAAGAAAACTCCAATTAGAAGTATCCTGGGGTTATTAGAGATAACACTGCTCATATCCAATTAAGATGAAAACCATTTCACCAGTTTAATGTGCCACCTCTGGCAGTTTTGGTTTATTAGTTTTATCAGACTTCAGAACTGAAACTCACAGTGATATGTATGCTGTGTACTGGAGAGATAAATGTTAAGGCTTAGAGATTAATTAGTATAGAATAAGATGCTTGAAACGTTGTTCCTTAACCACGGGCGTTGTGCAATTTCTCGGGGAAAAATACTCTTTTTCTGAGGCAGTCCCTTCAAAGAGTTACTTTGGATATTGCGGAGGAAATTACCTACCTGGAACAAGGAGATGCGTTAACTTCCTTTGCTACCTGTACCTGCAGGTGTGTCAGACACCCGGCTAACCCAACACCAAACCACCTTTCCATGCTGTGGAGAAGATGCTGACCTCAGATCAAAAGCTGAGAGCAGGGCAGTTTGGGTGGTGGACTCTCTCAGCCCTCTGGTTCACCTGTTGAACTCAAGATTGTTTCAATTTTACCAGTTCCGTCTCATTTGGGGACTGTGGGCTATCAAGGAGGCAAATGATGAAAAAAAAAAAAAAATATCAAACAGGCTGTTTCTTTTAACATCTGGTGTTTCATCAGCAAACGTTATGAGAGAATCCTCATGTAAAGGTTATGAAGCAAAAGGAAAATCTCTAACAAAATACGGAGCAGGACCTAAGAAGAGAGATTAGATGGAGGAAAAAAAATAGAATCTGGATATTGTGAAGATGAAAACTCATAAATGCTTCCATACTGAATAGTCATTAGAATAAATGTAAAATCACCAGAGTAACATCTGTGTTAGACAGGCCTCTAAGGACTAAGGAGTTGGGGCCGCATATTTGTACAAAGCAAATTCTTCCTTTAAGAGGACAAAACTCTCCTGCAGCATTTCCACAACTTCCTCCTCTGGGTGGATCAAAAGTTGCTTTTATTAATCCCACTTCCTAACCAGGATAAAATTAGCGAGTTTGAATGAAATATGGAAATTTAGAACAGAAGTCTTTCCTATTTTTTTTAAATGACAATTCTAAGCCAGAGAAAGCACTGAAGGTTGTTTGAGGTCCCATTTATCTAAAATGTGAAACACAGCTCAATTCTTAATTCTATCCAAAATAAATGCCCAGAAATGCAATGATCTGAAAATCAATTGAAAAAGTCCTATGCCAGGTGTAGAGAAGCAAGTGGTCTTTTTCAACGTCTGTTTGCAGGCACCATATCAACCTCCTTGACTCATTTAGGTTGCAAATCTCAATTTAACAACAAAACAGTAGAGAAGAGTTTGTTACAGTTCTCAAGGAATAACTGAGATTTTGACACCTTGATGAAGCAATCTCTTTGAGAATTTTAATTGGCTTAATCAAGGTGAGCTATAAAAATGTGATGTAAAAAAATAATAAAAAACCCAATCCAATTCAAGGATGCTAGTCTTATGGAAAAACATACCCCTGAATATCAGGGTACATGACGAATCCAGAATTATGGAGTTCACACAAGTAGTCTTTATGCCCAAGCTGAACTATAAGAACATTTACTACTTTTCCAGCAGGGAAATCTTAAAGTTGATTTCAAGAAATCACGAGCACTGATGTTTCTTATAGACCAACTGCAGCTTGAGAAGTAAACACATTTATATGTGTATATTTATAGATACAAACATAGACTTATGTATTGTTATTACATTTCTTTACTAACTGCTCTGCTTCATTTATTTGTTTGTACTTTATGTCCAGCTTTTTAAAAGAATTTAAATATCTATCACAGGACTAGAGACCAAGTATAGTGCAGTTCTAATCCCACTACAGCCACCAATTTTCTCGATGGGCTCGAAAAATGGAATCTAGAACAATAAAACCAAGATAACATACAGTAGTCTAACGACAACTAATACACAGTACTTTGTAAAATTTAAATTATGAGTATTGACACTGTATAGTTCATCAATGATTTGCTGAAGTTCTGATTATTACTGCTGCTCTCATTTTCTCTTATTTTTAATTAATACAGGTCCAAAGTTTGAGAAACATTTTCATGACAGCATTTTCTTTCCCTCTTAGCAGAAAAATAAAATCAAAAGCTTCTAATTTCATTGCATTTTTAATCAATACATTTAATAAATATAATGGAGCCTCTAATATCAAATTAAGAAATAAAAGCTTTCATCCTGGAATCACTTTGTATATTCTTAACTCAAAGCATCTAAAGAATTCATTTCAAGATTGAAACCATCACACTTATTTTCACCATCTTCAGTGTTCATTTCATTGTAGAATAGGCTGCCCCTTCTTCACAGCCACCAAAAAAAAAAAAAAAAAAGAAAAAAGCCCTGAAAAATATCTCTGCTTGTTTAGTCACTGTGATTAATCTAGCTGAAGGTACACGAACAAAAAGAGAAGGGTCTTGAAGTCAAAAGGCCCACAGAGTAGCTGAATCTCTGATTGACTTCAAGCAATGTATCCAATTAATGTCCCCCTTCTGCTGAAATCCCTACAATAGTTTCCCTATTTCTCAATCTATTTCTCTCTGAAAGAGTTTCATGTCCACCCACATATAAGGCCCATAATTTGTGGCTAAATGGCAGCTGCAGCTCAGTGCTGGAGGCCTTTCCTCAAATTGGTCTTTAATTGGTATAATCAGGAGCTTGAATTATTGGTTCAACCAAAGGAAAAGTATTCATTCGAACCAACAGGATCGCTCTCTCTTTTTCTTTTAAATTAGCAATAAATTAATGACTTTTCAAGATGTTAAAGAGAAACTAAAACCTATGCACAAAAGATGGGATTCATTAATAAAAGCCAGTCGGTTTCATTCTCATTAAGGAGAAGAGCATTTAGGCAGCGACTTAAAGTCTTCAAAAAAAAATAGCTAGGGAGAAGCAGTACAGACTTGGGTGGGTACAATTGAAAATCAAGATAACTTGAACCGTGACCTGAAGAGATCATCAACCTAAGAGGACTTTGGGCTGGCTTCCTTTATCCCATACAGCCTCTTTTCTTTTGCAAATTCTGCTGAATTGTGACAGGTTTTTTTGTTTGGGTTTTTGGGGTTTTCTGGTTTGTTCTAAAATGTCAGGCACCATCTTTTAATCCTTAAATGTAGCTTGATAAATTAATTCCAGAAACTGAATGCAGTTGAAGGGCAGGAATTGGATCAACCATTCCTATTATCCTGAAATGGACTCTGCTTCAAAAGCGAGCTCCTGTAAGGGCTCAGGTTGTGTCCTTCCCTCTGTTTATTTAGTGCCTGGTTTTAACCAAAGAACTCATCTTGATGGGAGCCTTTGGTCTTTAAAAACTTTTATAAACACTTAATATGTGTCAAAATCATCTGCTTTTGTCAGAAAGCCACAGCATATATATTTTATAATCCCAGGACATCTAAGATCTGTATCCTTTTCGTAATAACCATGGTTTATTTGGGATTGTTAAAATTAAAGAATTATGTTTATAAAAGACAGGGCTCATCATCTCCTCTAAGGATTTTTAGGCAGGGCAACTCCTTTCCTTGGCCATTGATTTGGGTAAGAGTACTTAAAGTGATGGCACAAGAAGCTTTCACCAGGAAATGCAAAGTTATGGCTGTGGACAGCAGAACGATGGCCTTGATCTCCTATGTCAACGTAGCGAAGGTCAGAAGGAAAACTCAAAAGAATTCCCATTGCTTCAGCAAGGGGGGAAATTCCAGCATTTCCCTTCTTCCTGGAATCACCAGCACAGAGTAGGGCAGCTGTGAGGTCCTTCCCTGCCGGAAGGACCATGGCTAGCAAGTAGGGATAAAATCCCTTCCCGACTCATTTGTCAAGCAAGAGCATGAGTGTACAGAAGTTTGCAGTAACACAAGAACTTAATTTGCTTGCACTCTAACCAGACAGAACTTTATTATTCCTGTTCAACATGCCCAGAAAGCTCTGCAACATCTAAAGAGTTACTAGACATCTGCAACATCTGCAGCGTTCATATTTGCTGCCTCTTCACTGAAAGTACAGCTTCACACACTTCCAGCTTGGTCCGGATCAGGGACACAGTCTCAAGGAGGAACAGCCGTAAAAGGTCCCATGTACTCAGACACACTGAAGCACTTCCCCTTTAATTGTCATCTCCTCCAAATTAGCTAAGCATAAGGCCATCTCACTCTTTTGCGTGGAGATGATGGAAAGAAGCAGAGAGCTGCCCTGTGCTCAGCTACGTGGAGCAATGGAAATCTCAACCTAGAGGCAGGCTTCGCTCCTCCTCCTGTCCAGCCGTGATCTTAACTTCTACGAAGAGATCTGCTATGCTCAGGAGAAGCAGTGGCCCTATGTCAGGAAGTCTTCAGCTCCTGTTGCTGCAGACTTTAGCAGTGAATTGGAGCTACCATCCGTTTGCTGATTATATTGGACAAAAGAATCAAAATTACTATCTACAGCTGAGTCATGTGCTCTTTTAGCTTCCCCCTTTGGAAGAGCAATTTTTCAACCACTTCTTGCCAGGTCTCAATCAGAGCCGTTCTTAGTTGGAATTACAACAAATGGGAAAATAACGGTGCTTACAGCATTTAATTATCATGACTGAAATATTATTGTTGTCTTTCTTGGCCCTGACATGGGGCTAGAATTCCTTAAGGTGACATTTCCAAGGCACAATGCAACATGTTTTACATGAGATTCCTTAAAACCCATCAATTATGCATGCTACAAAAACTCGTTATTGTACTCCGAGGACATGATCCAAACACCAGTTGTGGTTATTGGAGATCCACAGGACTTGGATCATATCCTAAATCAGCTGTATGGCCAGCTATCAAAGTAATAGCTTTTTTCCTTCATTTTCTGACTACAGTCTTTAAAGGTTGAATCTTCCTCCTTTACTGTCATAAAAATACAGACAAAATCTCTCACTTTATGAATATTTTTACTTTTTTTTCTACTTGGATAGATTAGCAAAACTTTTTTAATTTTATAATTTCTTTATTACACAGTGTGTGGGTGCGTGTGTATGTGTGTAAGCAATGCTCAAATAGGTTTGTGAGGTCTCAAAAAAAAAAAAACCCTGTATTTTTCCACTTCTCTATCTTTTCATTAATTAAAAACACGATACTCAGTACCAAACAAAGTGAAAAACAAACATTAAGAACATTAGCCACATAAGAAACACAAAGCAGCTTGGTGCCTGTGGCTTTTTTCCCCACGTTTTATTAGAAGTCAGATTCCTGCCCACAGTAAAGGGATGTAGCGTCCTTCCATTCGCTGAAGCTAGACCGGCTCGCCTCAGGTTTTCTCGACTCACATGTTACCACCAGGAAATTATTTACAAGCCTCTTATCAAAAGTTCTTTTGATGTCTAAGAGAGTTGTGAGTCATTTTGACGCAGCCCTTCCGCATTCACCACCTTGTCATAAAAGTTAGAAAGATTGGCAGAAAAATACCCAATAAGAGAGAAGTTTAGTTAATGCAGTGGATTAGCGAGTGCTTTTTTTTTTTTTTTTTCTCCCCTCCCTTTCTAAATCTGAATATTTAACACCAAGAGAGAAACCCGTCCTGGTTTTCGGCTGGAATAACAGCAGTTTCTGTTTCTAACCTGGGAAGAATGTGATGGGGATTGAAAAGCACCCCTGTCCTATTGTTAGACTCCCCCAGCACTGATCCTTGCTTTTAACATCATAATGAAGGATGCTCTTTAGTGGATTATCTTGAGAAGGGATTAACTCCTTCAAGACTTCTTAGGAGGCAAGGTGTTTTGAGCCCTAAATACACACCAATTGCCTGCTTAACTTTTCATCTTATTTTGAAAACTGCCCAGCTGGAATTCAAATTCTTTTCCATAGAGCTGAATTTTCTTAGTAGCAAAGTTTGAGTGGGGGGCAGCAGATGCTAAAAATAAATACTGTTCATTTAATCATGTGTAGCCAAATGTTTTGGATACTTTGCCAAGGCAGGCATGGCAGGATAAGACTCAATCAAAACTTTGCTGCAAATTCTACAAAGCTTTAAATTCTGTCTCTGTCGCTCAGGCACATGAAATAAGTCTCCATGGCCTAACCTCTCTTATAAAGCTCTCTTTTTAACATGACAGAGAGACATAATATAGACAGATGGATGGATAAAGTACATTCCATGACACTCATATAGATTTCTTTTTTAATTTGTATTAATATATCACTTCTCTAAAGAATTAATAGGGCTGCACATGGATGTGCCTAGTGATATTTATGCTGTAGGCAGACACGCGTGTACATCCACCCGATGTACACACATCGGGATACATACACCCCTATGGATACACACATCCATATCACCGACAACCCTATTAATACATGCACATACAGATATATACATACATATATATATATATGGGATTTGGCCGCTCTACCTTGGCTTTCAACAGCATCATTATCAGCATTGTTTTATGACACATTTGCTGTAGCATACAAAATGCCTAGTACAAAAAAAGGCACTGGAAAGAGGACTAATTGCTCTATAATTTATAATCAAGTGACTTCTTCAACCTATGCTTCTTTATCTTAATAACCATTCATTTGTGTCTGCCTAATTTATTGGAAGTGAAATCTTGTATTTGTTCCACGTTCATCTTATCCCTCAGCTAACCTTGTCTCCATTATTAACCTACTCCATTGTTTCATATTCCGCTTGGCAAGGAAGAAGGGAGATTCCCCCAAAGTTTTTCTTCCTTTCTTGTTACTTTTCACTTTACTAAAAACTTGTGTTCTGCTAGGCCTGAAGTATAAAAACACTTATTTTTGTTAACAAGGGTTTGGGGTTTTTTTTTTCATTTCTGCAGGACTGGCTGTGGGGGTGGGGATTCGAAGTATACTTTTCACAGAAAAACAGAAGAAACTTGGGGTGGGGGAAGGCCTCTCTTTTAAAGGAGGGAAATTCTCAGCTTTCCTCTTTTGCTCCCCCTGGTTTTTGTCCTTTCTTTTTGGCACTTTCTGCAGAACAAGATAGATAATTTGCAACTTCATAAACAGTTTTTTTCAACTGGAATACCCAGCCTGGCCTATGAAAAAGAGTTTGCTAAAAGCAACCAAATCGATGATTCTGAGGGCAAGTGAGTTTTCTCCAATTTTAACAAATGGAGAAGACCCAGGTGCACTCTCATTGTGAGCTAAATGAAATACCCTCTTATTCATTTTTGTAATAATAACTGTATTCCACAGACTATGCTTTAATTGTAAATAATCCCCCACATTCTTTCAGTGTAAACTCTTTAAGGAGTCATGAATTTTATTTATACTCTCTCACTCTTTGAGAGTCTTTTGTTTATTTGCTGTTTAGTTCTTTGTGAAATAACACTCCCAGAAGAAAATCCCCCTCTCTGCTTAAGGAATTAGCCCAGAGACAAAAGCAGGGAATTCTTTAAGCCTTGTTTTGTGCTAAGAGAAATGTTTGACATTTCTGTGGAGAGGTGTTTAGTTTGGATTCATTAGGTCTTAGGGACTCTTTTCTCTTTTTTGGCCTTTCAGTTTCTGTCACTGTTTTTTTTCTGTGTTTGGTAGACTGAAGAGAATTTACCAATGTGTAATTAGGTTTCCTACATTTGAATAGCAAAATCCAGTTGTGTTTTAAATAGGCGAGCTAAGCATTCCCCTCAACCAGCAGGCCCAAACCCGAAACCTGCTTTGTGAGCGGACGAAAGAACGGCAGAGGGAAGAAAAAGGCTTCCCCAACGTTCCTTAATGCTTGAAACAAACACCAATAAGGCTCCACTAGTGCAACTCCATCAGTTGTAGCAAAGGGGGAAGCTGTGGTCTTGAAAAACACAGAGTTTCCCTTAAAACTGGGCCTTAGTATGGTAAAAACACATATGCGATGCATGTCGTGTTATTGCTTCCTTCCTTGGTTTTTAGATGGCTGGAAAATTACCAGCACGAATTCATACTGTATAATATTACTTCTAATGGTATAGAACAGGTTTATAAATAAGTTCCATCCAATTAGAATCTTTAGCTCGGCCTGGTGTATTTAAACCGTTTGTCAAAAGCAACACAACAGATGATCCAAGGGCAAACATACGTGGCCAAGACGCCTAAAGTTGCATAGCACAGGGCTTTTATTTCGCTTACGAAACACAGGTAAGGCTGTTAGGAGGAAAATGGGACTGCAATTCTAAAACAAAAAGAGTAGATCATGGGTTTGTAATAAGAGATTAAGAGGAAACCGTCCGCTGAAACAGCTGTTTTGATCATTTTGAGATATTTGTGTCGGTACTAGCACTGGGCTGCTTTTCTTTTGAAAATGGCAGAAAGGAATGTGCTGGCAATTTCAAATTTTTTTCTTCCCAGATTCTTATCAAAGTGGGAAAACCATCCAAACTGATCTTTCCTTAAACAGTTTCCATTTTCAAGCAGTCAGCAAATTTCCAGAGAATAAGGAATTTTCTTTTTAAAAAAAATCCCAGCAGACTACAATTTGAAACCTTGTTCTTAGCCAAAGCCGTGTTTGTAGGTAAAAACAGCCTGAAGTTGTCCATTGGGGCTGTGCAACACAGTGGAAAATCAGAAGGTTAAAGACCAAGCAGAGTACAAAAAAAACCCCGGCCCTAGAGTACACACATGCCATCCCCTAGACATTAACATGGCGGTTTTACCAAATTTATCTTTGTACAGAAGCTTTACCTCATTTCTCAGTCCTCTTCTTTAAATGTAAATAGGCTGTTACAGGACATTTTTAATAATGAGTTCCCTACTTATTTAACCATTTCATTCAACATTGCCCAGATTTATTGACTGTCAGAGCTTTCTTCCTTTTCTGTTTTCTCTGGGACTTCCCTCCTGGGTGAGGAATGTCACTGCTGAAAAACAATGTTATTTAGCTGGCTTTTTAAAGCTACAATAGTTGTGAACTCTAGATCATTTTTTTATTTACTACCTGACTGCTGCCAAATACAGCCAATTCATCCAGTGGAAAGACTTCGTGCAATAGCTAGCAAATCTGGAATATTCTTCATGGGTATATCTGGCAGTAACCACCTGTTGCGATGCCAAACATACAGTGTGAAACGTATCTGGATGTTGACAGACTTCAGTTTCATTGCAGAACATCACTGCTATAACATAAAAGTTTGCTTTTCTGCCTTTCAAATATGCTGAACACCTGCTCCTCTCATTGTTTTCCTATTTATTATTGCTTTTTTGTCTTTAATTCAAGTCATAGTTGTGTTTTCTGATTGATAGAAGAGCTCTCTGGAGTCTTTCCACTGACTTCAGTGATTTTGGTACTGGTCCCAGAGGTATAGGTGCACAGGCTTTTTTAGCTGTGTATTATTTGCACAGCCCTCTGCCTGTATGTACTGATGTGCCATTTGAGACATTATAATTTCCCCCATAATGCAAGCAGAGACGACCTAGAGCCCATGAATCCTCTCCCTGAGGAGCAAAAGATGCTGAAGGAAGCTGTTGAGAAGTAGCAACGGGTTACTGTGAGGCTGGGTTTCACCATAAATGTCCTCTTTTCCATTCAAAACTTTCACCTTGGCAGAATTTGAGAGCCTTGGGTATTTATTTAGGATTTCCGTAAATTTCACAGCTCTGCAACATCTGGCAGTCCCAGTCATGGCCAGTACAAGTGGTGTACAGTGATGCCCTATGGGTGCACAGCAAATCTGAGACCCTTTGGATGCAGGCATCAGATTTACTGCGTATGTGCAGGTCTTCTGTCAGCAAGCGGGCACAGGAATCTATAAGCAAGTCCTTCTCGAGAGACTACAGCTGCCAAGAAAAGTCACCGATGAAAATGTGAAAGCCCAATGCACGCGGACCTCTTTTCCCCTTTCCAGGAAGAAGCCCGTACAAGGGAGACTCTGGAAGGGAATGTGACACTTCGCCTGCTGTCATACCCAGAGCTCTACGGAGGACTCACTGTGTATGTGCTAATGAAGAGAATATTGGGATTTTGTCTTGCGTAGGGGAAAAAAAAATAAATTGTTTGTTCGTTTTAAGACAATTTGTTGATGAAAATATTTTGGTCCCAAAGGTCAAAGGCAATTGATTCCTGCCTGATGCATTCTTTCCAATTCTGTGGGCTGTGCTATATCTTATATGATGCTACAGGATCCTCCTCTGGCTGGGAGAAGAAGGACACAACTCCTTGTGGATGAAGTCCAGCCATTAGCAGAAAACAGGAGCACAGGGAGGTGTGTTCTGTGGACTACCTCAAGCAGGCAAAGTGCCTACATGCAAAACATGATACCCTGGGTCTACCGAGCAGTAGAATTCCTGCCTGGATGCATTAGTACTACTTCCTAGAGATTCAAATTTTTGCAAAGCCCTTTTCAGAGAATGTATTAAAATTCCTATCAAAGTTGGGTTCATACATATCAGCATCCTCTTAGACAACTCAGTGCAAGTTTATGCTCCTAGTACCATTAAAACAGCAGTGTGTTAGGATGCAAAAGTAAAATTTAAGAAACTAGTGCTGATCATATCGTAATGACATTATGCAAATGGAAGGTGTAACATCAGCTAAAGCAATGTCCTTAGCTCTTTCTCATTTTAAAAAGATATGGACAACTGATGATATTCCGTTCATATAAGGAAGGAGGCAGGGACCTGTTTCATTAGCCTCAAAATGTTTTGGATGAATTTTTCACCCCCCATTCTCCAGGGTTTTTTTAATAGAATACAGTAATTATTACTATTGAGGAAGGGGAAAAAATAAGACAATATCTTTAGACGTGAAAGAAATCATAATTTCATTATTTTTCCATATTTCCTGTATTCCAACATTTCCTGTAAGGCCGTAGCCCATTCATGACAGTGCCAGTACTAGAAATTTTAGAAAAGGTGCATAAAATCCTGGGTCATTATGGAGTGAATTTCCTCCTTAACTCTATTAGTCAGTAGTTGGCTTCTGTCCTGAAGCATAATTGTTTATATCCCTAATGTATGGTTTCATCCTGTGTAATGTAACTGCGGATGGTCTCATTATCCATATAAGTGTTTAATAAATCCCTTTAATCCCGCTAAACTCATGCCTCAAAGATACTGTATTTTGTGGCAGTGAGTTCCACATGTTAATTAACTACTGCATAAGAATGATCCTGAGTATAATTTTTGGAGAATTTTTGTTAGAGGGTTCACATAAATTCGCTTTGACATCAGTCGTTGCTGTTTCTTTTACTTTTCTAACCATACCCTAGTTCATCAATCAACTAGTAGAAAACTAGTGTTTTCCAAACAGTTAATTTTAATTGGATATTTTAAAGTATTGACAGAAAATGGATGCCTGCTCTCAGAGATGTCATCAGAGACCAGAATTGCTCTTATCTGTTTCATGCACAGAAACACAAATATGACCTGTGAGCCCAGTTAAGGTGGGGTGTGACTTCCCAGATGCTTAGCAGATCGTGCCCCAGGAGAGCAGCATCCTGCCTTTTTGAGAGCCAGCATCTCCCAATTCCTTGGCAAATTTTGCCTCCAATTTGGGATACAACAGCCCAGCCCAGGAGACCATTCTGGACAGGCTGCTGACCAGTCTTCTGCCTTGCAAAAGTCATCTCTTCCATGATCTTAAACCAGCACACCCTGTTCTGGCAGTGATCATTCACCTCCAAATTGCAATGCAATATTCTCCAGTCATCACATCTCTTAAAGAAGATGACACATACTGAAAAAAAAACTTTAGAGCCTACCAACATCATATTTAGCAGATCTGACACCACTGGACAAATCTGCAGTGTCCTTAGGACACCGATTCAGTTTTGGGAAGCAAAGGAGTCAGGGTGCTGGGCTCCAGCACCGAGCCCTGCTCTAGCACCCTCCACCTCTCCTTTCCCTCATCTCAGGAACTAACGTTTTCTTTTCCAACCCAAGTCTTACCCCTCCTATGAAACTAAATTATTTCAAAAACTAAAGATTAAAGGTAAAATATGTAAATGGTGTAGGCTGTGATAGCTAAGGCATCCAGATGTACCGGAAAGAATATAGACTGTTTTCTAAAAGAGGATGGCAACCATCAAAAAAAAAAGAATAGTTTGGATATTCACCCAAAGAAGTAAAAATTCTTCAGAAGTCCCCAAAACATACAGATTGCTCCTTTATTGTTATTGAAAGCAGTTTATTTATACCTTCCATTGCAGCACGGGCCATAGCTTTTTAATGGGAAAGAATTAAATCTAATGTTATATTTTCCAACAATTTAAAATGCTGCTCCCGCTTTTCTCCATATACCAGATCTTATTACTCCATAAAATTTTGGGGTCCTGTTTTTTCTAAGATGGACAACAGGGAAAAATCAAATATTCTGTTTAAGAGATGAACCAGAGAGGATCTCTGGGTACTGTTAACAAAATTAAGCCCACTTTTCCATAATGTGAATCGGATCTGAGGGGGCTGTAAGGATATTGTTTCCATTATCATTTGTTAGTTTTCTTTTCTTGCAAAACGGACTATTTTCTGAAGTTGGCTGTCACTTTTGAAATGGAAATCATGATGAATTATGGCACATTTTCCTTGCTATGCTTTATCAAGCTCATTAGAGATGATGCATGGTCTGAAGTTAACGCAACTAAAGACAAAAAGCAACATAGGAGGCTTCTCTTTGTTATCACTAATGTTTACATATGAAATGAAATCATCCTGTTCCACTTGTTGCACTCGATGACCACCTCTTAGGGGCAGATTGAACTCTCTCACTGTAGTTTTCCTAGAATTAGAACAGAAACACATGCTGCAAAATTTTAAGGGCATAAGCTCTCCCAAAACTTTTGTTCCTCATTGTTACTATCTCATTCTAGATTCATTTTGACAAGGAATACATATGCCAAGAAGCTTTTCATACTTTTACAATGTTAAATGCAGAGAAATTTGAATTTGTTCTGGAAGAGAAGGTTTTGGAGAATGTATTTCCACTGAAATAACCATGTAACAAAAGATATTTTCTAAGTCTCATAGATGCTGATGCATCTTACACAACAAGCCAAGACTTTCATCCAAAAACTAAACAGCTGTGGTGTAGTTTTCAGGCACTTAATATTTGCATAAACACATTTTTTCTTTTGCAACTTGAATCAATCTTTATATCAATAACAGAGCAAACCTCCAAACAATTGTTTGAAGGGAAGAATTCAGTGAGGCTTTTCAGTATTGGAAGGAGTTCTGCTTATATATTTTAGAGGAAATCTAATATCTGGAAAAATTGGACACTCTTTGAACTAGCTGGAAGCGTTTGCTAGAAGTGCTTCCCTACATGGGCCTTGATTCAGAAAAGCACTTAAGCACATGCTTAACTGGTATCACGTGTTAAAGTGCTTTTCTGGATAGGGATCCATTCTTAAATTGTAGGCAACAGGGCTAATCCAGCACTTCTGAAGAGGCCGGTGAAATGATGCTCTCTGATTTCACTGGACCTTGCCTGACCACCCGCAGACTATCAAATCAATAGTCCAGTGCTAAAATACGATACTGGAAAAACGGGGGAAGAAAATAAAAAGGCGTGTGGAAAGGCAAGCGTGCTGTCAAAGAAAGAATGGCTGTTACTGGCAAGGTCGCTTTGACTTTGAAAGGCAAGCCCCTTGTATTTTGACTGAAGTGCAGTAACGGGTACAGTGCCCCATGCCTATCTGTTGTAATTGTCCACAGGCTGACAAACCCACATTTATTCCAGGAAAAACAGAATTTAATTGCTAAAACATGCTGGAGTTTGTAAAGCAAGAACATGCATCTGGCAACAGTGAGACGCTGCAGTTTTGAAAGCTGTCTTCCAGCTTGTTCCTTCTTCTCGGCAAGTAGATGGGCTTGAAAAGACTCGGCTACCTGTGGCCTTTGCTCAAAGCCGCTAGAAGGAGGGAGAGAGCGTGCTGCACTTTTCAACTAGTTTAGGTTGTAACCGCATTTTCCAAACTCTGCTCCAAAATGAAGTTAAGACTATTATTCTGTGCAGTCACTGCTGTGATTTTATTTGAGTTGTACATTTGCCTTTGTGGACCGCTGAAAATAAAACATCTCCAAGTTGATGAAAATGGAGGAAAGGACCTTGTTTGCATTGGACTTGTTAAATGTGCAAAACCAGTGTGGTCATCTCGATAGTTAAATAATGGGAGGAAGTGGGGTGTGGGGCAGCCAAGAATTTTTTTTTTTAATCTGCTCCCACCTTTAACGCAGAATCACCATGAGTCTCCTCCAGATCCGTTAACTTGCCTTGGATATGTCTAGACTGTGGGGATAACGCTTTGCAGTGCAGCCCACAGGACTGACTCGACACCTAGCCATGCTAGCCACCCCTCCCCGTCTGAGCACTCAGGTCTCCTTCCTAAGGAAACCAAGGTCCTCGGGGAGCAAGAGCCTGGCTTTTGCCCCAGCACAGGTTTGGGAGGTGGCCAGGGCACGCACCTGGACCCTGGAAGCTGGGAAGTGTCTGCAAATCTCACAATTCAAATATACCCTTATTTTCTCTACCTGTAAAATGGGCACCGGAGCTCTCATCAGAAGTCAGAAGCTCTCATCACCTATCAGAAGTATCGAGAGGTTTATTTAATTAATGTTTATAATAGTGATTCGAGATGCCAGATGCTACAGTGCTGAGCTCTTGCTATGTAGCGACATTAATAGATAAAGAGGAGGGAAAACACTAAAGACATGCAAAGCATTCTTAGTTTCTTGCTGATGCAAATTACTGCAGGTAATTAAGAAAAACACTACAAAAGAAGGCAGTAGAAGTGAAAGCTTAAACATGAAGAAATAATGACTTTTTTAGAATTTAAGTGAAAAATTAATCAACTAATAAAAAGAACTTAGCATATTATAAGCTAACTCATTCTTTTATAATTGAAACACATGGGCTCGCTTCTAAATTGCTGTGAAAACTAACCCATAATATTACAATGGTTTTATTTCTTTATACCTATCATGCAGTACAATCATCATTTTGTCTCTTTGCGTGCTTCTCTGAAGAGTGAAAGTTGCTAAACGCCGATTTGCAGAACCAAGCCACCAAAGCGCCTGCTTACTCAGCAGAGAAGCAGATCTCGTCTGGGTTGGGAGGCGGCGTCTGAAATGTTCGGAGTCAGGAACTCTGCCAGGGTCAGGGCTCAGCTTTTGGTATTGATCATTGCGCTGCATCGCACAGACACATTTGGCAGAGCTAAAGGATCCCACGATGACAGATAGATGTATAGGTAATGTAGATAGTACACAAAAAAAAAAAAAAAACAAACAAAAAAAAAGCCAAAGGAAGCATACATTCTGTGCAATGATTTTCTTGTGGGACCTTCTTGGTATCAGGTGGGTGTCTTGTGCCACAGTTTCGCACCCCAGCATCAGTGGCCTCCGGTTCCTCTCAGGATGTTTCCAAGCCCTGCTTAGCCTCCCCTTCATTACAGCACCAGGGCTTCTGCACAGAGATCGGTAAATCACTGTTTTTCTCTGTAATCCTCCACTCAGGCATAGCCCCATGCAGACTTGTGACGTGTCCTAATTGTGCTGAGCAATATCACACCTTAATGACTGGCAATAGCCTTTGGTTTATGTCCAGGTTGTTAATCCCTTTATTAGGGCCGTAGCAGCTGTCAGATGAGGTCAGGCATGAGTTCTGATTTTCCACTGTTGCATTTAGAGAAAAGGTTTTTAGGACTCTTGAGCAATTCTCTTTTAGCAAAGAGCAGAGTCCAGATATTTCCTCACTATCACTACATCACACACCTGGAGAGGTAAGTAAAGAATGAGTACGCTTTCAGATAATAATTTAGCACTTTTATAATTACATAGGGATGTGTACATTACAAATCTGTGTTACACACTATAGGAATAAGGCCAGGAGATGCTTTAAGAAGTTGTTTGTCCTAAGCACCGCTTTGAGGGAGAAGCACATCTAAGCCATCCCTTACAAAGTTTGTTCAACACATTCTTATAAACCTTTAATACCCAGGGAGGCTGTGGAACCCGGTAATGTGCTCCAGTGCGGCCAGAAAGCTTTCTAACTGGAATCCTCCTCTTGCAAATTAAAGCCATTCCTAATTTCTTGTCCAATTCTTAGTGGACATGAATAATTGATCCCCTTCCTCTTTATAACAACCGTTTAAATATTTGAAGTCTGTTATCGTGTACCTCCTCAGTCTTCTCTTTTCTAGACTAAACAAACCAAGTTCTTTCAACCTTTCCTCATAGGTCACTTTTTCTAAACCTTTCATCATTTTGGTTGCCGTCCTCTGGACTCTCTCTGATTTGTCTGCGTCTTGAAGTGCGGTGCCTAATGCTGGACTCAGAACCGCAGCCAAAATCTCACCAGAGGAGCGGGAATACGCGCCGCACTCCCACGTCATCTCCGGATGCAATAGCATCACGCTGTTGACTCACATTCAGTCTGTGGTCCGGCTCTCACCCCTCGATTCTCTTCTGCAGAACACCAGTAGCATCTTTGATTTTCCCCCTTTTGACTGTAGGACTTTCCAGCTGTCTTTATTGAATTGCAGGTCACCTCTCCAATTTAATAGAGTCATTTTGAATTCTAAGCCTGCTCCAAAAGTGCTCGCACCCTGGCAGCTCCGTGCCATCTGCAAACTTGATAAGGGCATGCTCTATTGCACAGTCCTAGAGGTTAGTGAATATTGAACAAACCAGGCTTAGGATAAAGCCTTGTAAGATCCCTGCTGACACGACCGCCCAGTTTGATAGCAAAGAATTGACATGTACTCTGAGGTTTTCCAGCTAAAAAAAGGGCCATGCTTTTCAGCAACCAGAGCTGGGGAAGGGACAAAATATTCAGAAACAGCAACAGCAAAGAGTAAAAGAAAAGAATTTGGAGCAAGGATGCTATAAGATCTTAAAAACAGTAAATTATCTTGCATCTAAATGACTGTAATATGTGTTTCTTATTGTGTCTACTGCTGCGCAAGCAAAGCTTAATGTGATGTTTAGATTACTTTAATAGCTTTTGTTAATAAGGCAGTTTTCCCTGCATTTTTTATTTCATTTTAGAATGAAAGCAGTCCAACCAGTGCAAAGGGGATAAAATCATCTCATGATTGTATTTCTTAGGTCTTTTATGTAACTTAGATATCTGTTCACCAGTAAATTGTGGAACATTCGTGCATGGAGCTGTAGATGGAACCTTAGAAAAATGAAGCGCTTTAGCCTGACCTGGGCTGAAGATACTTGCCAAAATGCAGACTTCACCCTAGCCTGGATTGCATGGTCCATTGCAGAAACAACTTATTTTAGCCAGTGTTTTACAGCTTCTTGTCTCATTTTGTGGGGTTTCACTGTATGTTTAACAACCCAGGCGCTAGTTACTTAAGCCTGCGAGAGAAAGAGACTGTAGCTGCTGGTTTGGATGTCAAGAGTGAAACCTCTATGAAATGAGATGATGAGTACCGCTTAAAGATGCCTACAGACTTTCAGTTACATGAAAGAAAGAGTATCTTTTCCCTTCTCCTTGAATATTCTATTGACTTAGCCCTTTTCTTCTTGTCAGTACTGTGCTTAATAGAAGAGCCGATTTTCTACCCTGACCACAGGTCTGAGAAGTCAATTTGTTTCAGTAGCTTTGATTACTTCCAGCAAGCTACCTCATAGAAATTCACGGCATCCAGCGAATTTCGGTAAAACACATCTTGAACTATATTTATAGCACGCAATGTTGTGATTCTAGAATTAAAGAGCCAGAGACTATCTAAGAAGCATTTCCAGACAGGCAAAAGCATAAACTTAAAATGACAAGGGTTTGGTCATTCATTTAAACATAACCTGATTGAGAAATGCATCTAGTAAATGTAGCATCTACTGATGTTCTGCTAACATGAAGGCTGCGAATTGCCTCAGCAGACAGAAGTTCAGGTTTCTGTGTCTAGTCTGGAAGTCAATGAAAGTCTAAAGCTCCCAGCAGGAGGCATATTTCCCTGCTTTTCAGTTAACTTCTTGTCCTTGGTTTCCCTGCCTGCAAAGGGAGTCTGAAGGTGCTCACCCATTTGTGCAGCATGCTTTTGTAGCTCAAGGTGATAACTGGGACGTGTTAGATAGTAGACACCGCATATTGGTTTAAATTAGTACGAAACGCAAGCTAGAAGAGCCATCACCCAGTTGTGGAAAAAGAGAGGGAGCTTAACTTCTTCTGTCACACCGTCATACCGGGTCATTTGACCCCACAGAAAAGTAATAGGTGAATGATCAGTCCCAGCCAAAGGCGTATTATTAATAGTGACTTTGCATGAATTTAGTTTTTCCCTGGGAAAAACAAGAAACCATAGATTTGTCTGGAGAATAGAGGACAGCAGGAGACATTGTAAAGCCAGCTTTACATTGTGAAGCTAGCTTGTCATTGTCTTAATGTCACCTTAGGTAAGCAAAGGTCTCTCTTCTTTATTTTCTCTTTATTAGAGAAAGAAAAATCAGACTTTCTAAACTACTATGGAAAATACATATGAGGACGAATTGGTTAATATCTTGAAAATGTAAGCTATAGCGAGTGATGGTGAGGAGCATGAAAGTTACCAAACAAACGTGTTATATCAGTGGCTGAAACAGTGAAATTCCAGAGACATTTTCTGGGCTCCTTCTGCTTTGAGTAACGCGAACACAATCTTCCTAATCCGCCGCTCCTGCTCTGACATTCCAGCCTCATGCATAGCCATTGGCAAACTTGGAACGTGCATCCGGTGCATTTTTTTGGTTGAAATGCTACATCTGGCTTAGCTGGCAAGTGTTCCTATGCCTCTAGAAAGTAAGCCAAAGTGAAAAAGAAAAGGGAATCTTAACTACATGCAGGAAAGGATTACTGAAATATACTGTCTTCTTTGTTTCCTGGAAAACTGAAACTGCATTTACGGCCTCTGACCTTTGGAAAGATGGCCCCAGAAGAAAACCAGCTACCTAAGAGTTAATGTATGCAATGTACTGTAAGTATTTCATTAATTTGCTTATTAAAAACATGAAAAGCTTTTGCCTCTCTGACACCCAAACAAAAGGCAAGCAATTGGGAGACTTTTGACCTGAGCTTATCAGATGACTGGTGTAATGCTGTCAAACCTTCCCCACTGCATGCAAGTAGGGTCACATTTTAGAGGTGTTTATGACATTTTAAGGTTCATAACGCCTATCTTTGTCAACACGAGAATGATGCAGGTCAACCGGACGGGTTAATAAGGCCGAGCGCATAAGGAAAAACATACAAAAGAGATGAATATCTAATTTAAAAATCACAATTTAAATAACCTGTAAAGCAAACATGTTCTACCAAAAGCTAGAAATTTCATAAGCTGCTTATACTTGACGATAAGCTTTGGTGCCCACTGGCATGATGTAGACTTGGGAGTTGACTATTGTCAATTGTAAGGCAATATTAGACAGCTTTGAAAACCTGAGGACAAAAGTGTTGGGAAAAACTTCTTATAGTTCTTGCAATTTCCTTTCACCCTCTTTGAAAGCAGGAATGTATATCATCTTCTTAAATATCTCCATAAACAGCAATTTCAATGTCAATGAAAAAAAATTTCCCCAAATCATCCAAATGGCTTCACAGTGCAGCAGGATCTTTTGGGGATAAAAAACTAGGTTCATCTTAAATTTTGCAACAAAAAATGGACACAAACTCAGACCGTTTAAAAATCATTTAAGAATATTTGCACCATACCCAAGCAACAGAGAAGTGGAAAATAACTAACATACCACGGAAAACATTTGTGAAAACTGGAAATACTTTCAAGATGTCATAGGCTACATCTACTTTCTCAAGGCAGTTGCCGCTACAGGAGCAGATCAATAGGTTGGAGCAGGTGGTGCTGAGGCTTCTTTATCTGCACTACAGCAGAGCTGGAGAGACACCTACACCTCTGCACTACAGCAGAGGTGGAGAGAGGATTGTCTTAAACTTGATTTAACCCGGATCCCTAAACTGAAACATCCCAGAGTGTTATTCCAAGCTTTCAGGAAGTCTAGTCATTGGTTTGGCTTCTTATTTCCCCAGTAGGAGTTGGAGAACATTTGGCACGTGCCTGGATCAAACCCTCCAGTTTAGTTTTCTGCAAACAGAATCCAGCTTATGTGCTGCAAAACCACTCTACGACCTGAACCACTGCACAGTAAATGGGACAGTCTGGGGGATTTGCTTCAGAACTGCATCACTGCCCTGAATCACAGCACTGATGTGGATGCAGTCATAAAAGCCTCCCAAAAGGCAATTTAAAAACAAGCATCCCAGAGGAGACATTACTGGCAATTCCTGATTCAGTGATAAGCCTGTTTTTCAGGATGGAGAATTTTTCACTAATAGCTTGATCTTCTGAATGCATATATTCTCAAACACTGGACAATGTGTCATTAGCATCTAGGCTAAGTAAAGGGTCTACACTTGTTTGACTTTTCATTCCAAATTTCAGTCCACTAGGTTTTTTTCTTCCTGATAAGCATCAGATAAAATGTACAGGAAATAACAATATTCTTTGTGCAAACATTTTAGGGATTTTACGTATATTAAACACACATGTACGTATATACACAGAATATACTGGAGGGCTAGGAAGTATACAGCGGTATGACATGGCAACATTTTCTCTGCTGGGAAAAGGTAATGGAATAGGTGTATACGGGGAGTTTTCCCACTCTACTATATCAGTGCTTCTAAACATTCATGAAAGGACCCCTGAATTTAAACTACTAAATACGGCAGTATTTTGTTCAGTCCAAATGTGTAAAGCCCTCTGACTGAGGAGTGAGACTTTTCAGAGAGCCTGGGTGAAGTCTCTAGGACAGGAGAAAGCTAACATGAAAAACAAGATGTCACGATAAAACCAAGACATATATTTTTGTTATCTTTTTTTTTTCCCTCAGAAAATACCAGTGCCTTATGACAACTGAAAATTCAGAGACATTGTTTTAGTCCCAGGTTCAGTGGTGGTTGCTTGGCTGATGATTTTGCTTCTTTTTTTTTTTTCCTCAAGATAAAGGCATTATTATGACGGTATTATTATAATGATTGTCTTAAAAGCTTTCTTATTCCCACCTAGCACTTTCACAAATTCCTTCCCTCTCCTCTCCCCTCCCCCCCTCTCCCCCCCCAGCATTAGGGCTTCTTGGAATTTTTAGTATCATTTCAATTATTTGTAAGAAAAACACAATGTCATTACATTCGTGTTTTCCCTGACAGAAGTTGCAGAGATTTTGGGCTACAATCCTGCTTAGCTGAAGAAACGTCAAAAATAAAAACAAAGTCCGTCTTAAAAAATAATAATAATAACAACTTCTAGTTAGTCTGATCGTGAACTGTGTATAAACTATTTTTCAGCATCTTTTTGATGATAAAGGTGTCTGCATGATATCTTCTGAGATGACAGTAGTTCCACAGAGAGGGAAATTTAGCTTTGAGTTTAGGAGTAGCACACTCTCCTCTACCTAAAGTTAGACATTCTACAGATATCCACAGAAGAGTGCAGGAAAGCCCCAAAACAGGAGGAAGGCTCCTCCCTGCTTCAGCTTCTCCCATAGGTCCCCAAAGCCAACTGAGGAGACAAAAGGTGGAAGCATATCTGGTTTTAGAAGAGCTAAAAGCAAGACTTAATTTTGTCACCCTTACCTCCTGGCTCTACCATCTCCTACCATAATATTCGTCATAAGCATCTCTGCATGTGCATTTTAGTAGCCATTACCAGCATCCCAGTGATATCTTTGGGATCACGACTAATGACTAAGATGGATGGATACACCTTCACATGCCAAACAAATTGGTACCAACATGCGACACTGTATTTCAAAGGCATATACTAACAATTTTTTGTAGTCAGGAAGCAGGGTCGAGCAGGTATCTATATTGATAAACCTCAGTGTTCATATCTGTATTTCCTAATTTCTGTCTCGATTACTGAAAAGGTTTCTGTTTAACCCAAATTTTTTTAATTTCTCTTTTGCAAAAAGTAAGCTCAAAGAGGTGATTTTTAGTTATTTACTTTCATGAATTTTGCATGTTCATATTGGGCGTTTTCAGAGCAAAGCCCGAACGATATCAAACAAAGCTGACCGTCACAAAGTGAGATTAATACGGACCAGTGGAAAGGTATGGAAATTCACTGAGTTAATGGTGAAAGAGACCATATGTCCTCTGACACCTTGACTTGATGGAATGCCTCTCCATAAATGCTTCCTTAATGCATCCCGTTGTGCTTAGGTGTGGGATGACGTATGGTCTGCCTCCGTCCTTTCATGAGCTTTCATCCCTTTCATTTACAAGCCGTGTGTTCTTATAATGAAGATTTTTCTGTTCACCAGAATATTAGAAGAGGGCAATTAGGGGTAATTGTTCAAAACCTTTGTTAGGTGCACATGCAAGCCTATGAGTAATATTTGGATACTGGCAACTTTGGGAGTGGTTTCGCCAGGGCCTTCTATAAATCAAAATATAACTCTTCTCCCTTCCCTCTTCTCAACACTAAGGTTCAACACATTTGCAAAGATGATTACTACTCTACAACCTCTTTTAAGCACCCTACTCTCTCGTATGTTCTGATAACAGGAGTTGCACATTTCTTTATCAGGACAAAAGAATTTCTAGCAGTATTATTTTTATTATTACAGTCACTCCCAGTCAGTTCCACATCCATAACAGTAGGGCCTAAATAAACAAGCAATATACAGGAAGACATGGTCCCTGCCTCAAAATGTTTATGATCTTATTTAAGACAAGACACAACAAGTGAGTATAACAAATGTTCAACACAGATTCAAAATGTAAACATACGGTAGATAGGAAAACGGCCATAAATTCCTCTATCAAAGATAACACCTCTCAAAGTCTCTCGCACAGTCTCTGTAACATGAAACATGTCAAGCGAAACACACGTAGGGAGGGGAAGGCACATGCTGGTGTGGTGCTGCTGCTGAAAATTCAAGTAAAAACCAACGCAAAGGAAAAGCTTTTTTGTGTTATTTAAGAAACAGATTCAGGCCTAAGAAAATAAAATATACAAATGACTGTGATTCAAAGAGCTGGGATTCTTCCAGTGTGGACACTCATACAGAAACATTTTGCAGTTGTAGCCGACACTAAAACAATAAATAGAAAAACGTGTATGTATGTGGCTGTTCTTTAGTTTTATGTTATCTAACATAGGAAAGACATCTGGAGTGTTGCTTTTATTGTTCGTTTATTGCTTTATTGTTTTGTTTAAAAAGGTAATACTGTCTCCTTTGGATCTGGTAGTGACTACAAACATAACAAACTGTGAGGGTGTGATTAGAGCAGTGGAGCTGGATGTATGTGGCATCTAAGGAGGGGACGCTCCTGGACTCACCCATATTCAAGCTGTTTTGGGGCCATGCTCCGAGTCAGACCCATGGGTGATGGCAAGAGCAAGTGTCTAAGCTCTCTGCAGCCACCCTCATGCCAAGCTTTAGCACCCAGATATGTTCAGAAGGTCGGGCCATAACCAGGTCCCTATTCCATCCAGGGCCTCTGACAATGAGCATGACACACCTCATAAATGTTTCTAGCTATACCTCAAGTCATTTGCTGCAATGAAACTCAAAGGTCGCATCCTAAATTGGCCTCAGTAAACAAGCTCCGGGGACATCGCTGCAGGTCCGGCACTTTGCTCCAGCAAGGTATTTGGGCCATATGCTTCTGCGTGAGTCACCTTTGAAGGTCTTGGAATAGCTGGTTGTTCTGTCATCACCCTTCCCTCTCCCCCTTCCCCTTGTCTGGCGAACAATCCTAAGCCTCAAAATCAATAATTACAGAGTCAGCTTTACCAACAGGTAATATTCAGGCACACGGGTTCAAAATGTAAACATAATATAGGAAGCAAAGCAGCTGTAAATTGGTCTCCTGAAGATAACACCTCTCAAAGTCCCTTTTGCAGACTTAATAAAATAAAACGCGCAGAACACCAAAGGGATGGCATAGCAGCCCAAACAAACAGTGCGTTGGAAATGTGCAGGCTGCCTGGGTTCAGCTCCCACAACCGGCAGCCTTTCCTTGGACCTTCTCATTCCCAAATTAGATAGAGCAAGCCCCACACCGTTTCCAGAGAGAGCTCGCTTAGCTGAGCCCTGAGGTGCACGGTCTTTGTTAGGCTGGATAGTGAGATTACAGATTCTGCAGCTTTTTTTACCGCAGGGATTATTTCTGCTTTTGGGCTGAATTTCCCTTCTGCTGTTACCGGGCGCTCTGCTGCGAGGCAATTCTTTGCTCAGCTTCCCTCGCCTGCCTGCTAGCAGCCTTTACCGCACAGTGTTTCACATATAGATATAAAACCCCACTGTGCAAAATACTCTTATTCAGCCAGGCACTTGCATGCTATTTGTTATCGATAAATATCAATATTATCATCATTAGCAGAGCAGAAAAATTACCATTATTATCTATTTAACTGGCTGCTCATACAAAAGGGGTTGGTTTGTCGCTTTGGGTTTTTTTCTTTTTTTTTTTTTCTGGTTTTGAACTTTATCATGAAAAGACTGTGAAGGAAATAAGGAAGAAAAAGGAGCACTCTACCATATAAAAAGCTACATTCAATGTCTACAAACAAATTAAAATCAGCTATGGAAGAAGTAGCTCCCACAAGAGAGGATTAATGAACATACACACTGGCCTGAATTCTGCCCTTAGGTGAAGTCAATGAAAGAAAGCAAGTGCATATTTTTGGCCCATTACCACTTTTCTTACAATGTTTTCTTAATATAAACCCAAATCCAGGGACCAGATCAACTCCAGAATCTCTCAACTTTTCTCTTGAGCAATATGAAATCTTATGGAAAATGATTTCTAATATCACAGAAAACAGAACACATTCAGTACAACTGGGAACACACTTATTTCACAAAAAAAAACCCGAAAGAAATAATCCCGCTTATTCTAATTGAAGAATATTTTTCTGGGGCAGTGATTTTGTCAGCTGTAAAAATGATTAATGCTGTAATTCGGCAGGATACTTAAGCACATGTTCAGTCAATTCCTATTCAGCAAAGCACTTAAGTACTTAACTTTACGCACATGCTCAGGAATTTCAGCATGTGCTTACGGGCCAGATATGGAAGCGTCTGGCATCAAGTGACACGGAGCGGTACTGAGCAGGTTTCCAGCCACTGCCCGGCAGCCACAGGGTATGATACACTGACAGCAGCAGGATTTGGGCATCTACCTTCATCTTGCCTTGGGATGCCCTACGTGCTCTATTAAATAAGGTTTGACCGTGAAACGGAGCCTAAGGCGATATTTTTGTTACAAACCTAATACATTGCATTTTCAAAACCAGTGACCACAAAGACAGCCCGGTGCCTTTGCTCAGGGGGTGTTTTCACACCAAGCTGCGTTCTGCTTAAAGGCAGCGTCAACGTGGACACAAGGGCAAAATTTGCCACCCTGCACCTCTCAACGCTCCCTCCTCTTGAAGGTGCCCGGGCGGCTCGCCTCCCCGCTTGCACAATCCCATTTCCTTTCCACGCGGATTGCCGGGATGGAGGCAGCTTTGGTTCGAGTCCTGGAGCCGGCAGAGCCCCAGCAGGCAGGATGTATGTGGTTGGGAGAGGCTGGGGGAGGAGAGCGGACCGCACATGCTGCAAGCACAGGCACGAGGAAACACATTTCTCTCTTTCGCTCGGGGACATGTGCAGACACATGCCTGTGGCGGCAACGACAATATGATGCAAAACAACGGGATTTGCACATCCCCTGTGGAAAGGTAGTGTTTGAGGAGAGCACGGCGAGCGGCGAGAGCAGCGGAGGGGTTGCTGTCGCCGGAGGAGAGGAAAATCCCCACTGGTGGTGATGGAGAGCGGGGGCAGAAAGACGGAGCTGGAGAAGGACGACCAAGCATAACCTTAGGCAAACAAAAACCTCTGGACCATCCAGAAAGAGCTAGAGCAGGGGCAAGTCTACTGTTTGCCAAACTGATTGATGGCGGTTACCATCTTGTCCGGATGTCCAGATGATCATAACATTCCACATCTAACCAGATGGATCCAAATGTTTCACTGTAATTTTTTTCCCCAGTTTTCTTAAACTGATACATGGGGTTCAAAAACAGGTGTCCTCAGCGCGAAAAAGTAACGATCTTCACCCTTCAGCTGAAAATCAACTAATAGAGAGGGCGTAAGGGAAAAAGAAGCCTTTTTTAAAAGACAAGTAGTTTTTACAAAAAGCATGAGGGAAAAAGACATACACGTAACCACTGACCACCATAAAAACTTCAGCATGGGAAGCCTGGAAGCAGACTGATGTTTTGTTACAGGGTGGGGGGGTTTTGCCCCGTTGTTCAGACATCTGTTGAAATCAGAGCTGGGTAAATACTTTCGAATAAGTTATACAGTCTAAGCATTTCACCACATTTTTATGAATTTTTGAGGAACAATAATTCCAAACAGTACCCAGTTTTCTCTTAAACTGTGCATATCCACATGTATGTGATTGGAAGCCCTCTGATTTCTTTGAACATACATGAAAACAGGTCACTGATGATGTCTCTAAATCTTACTGTGAGCAGACCTGTAGAAATCTGTAAACCACAGATATATGGCAGGTTCTCAACCAATAATCTGCTAAAAGCTCTGTAGGCAAATTTCTTACAACTGAAGCCACAACCCTTTAGTGAAGACAAAACTGCACTGCTTCTTTAGCATGATGGACTTATCTCCAAGTGGCCAACAGGTCCTAAAAAAAATGCTTTTGATTAGGAACACAATTCAGCTTTCGCTTTTTAATAGAAACAAGTAAAATAGCACCTGTAAGTAACCCAGAGAAAATGCAGCATGAAATTTAACGCAGGAGACTTTTGGCATGAAAAGCTGAGCTACGTATTCAGGATGGGTGGCCCAAATGCAGATGCACATAGAAATATTTGTCTTTGACATGCCTGATGGAACACCAGGAATGAATAATTTCCCAGTACCTGAGGGAAAAAAAAAAAAAAAGAAAAGAAAAAGGGGCAAACTGCCTGGTTTTAAGGGAGCAGCTACAGATTAATAAAGATAAGTGTGTCATTGTGATAGAAACTTTATGAAGTATCAAAACTCTATCCTATAAATGGTGTCTAATCTAAACCATGGAACAGCTCAGTTTGTCTCGTCCTTCCTCCGACACTGAAAATAAAAATACTATTTCACAGGCAACAAAAGGGGCACAGTCATATTTTCAGTAGTTCTGGTCAAACTTTGCAAATAACTTCAGGAAAAGTTTTTTACTTTGATTTTCAAAGAGAACCTTTCAATATGTTATCTGGAAACCCTATATCATCCAGAAATAGATCTAAAACTCTTTCAGGATGATAATCACATAAATCAGCAAACACTGTAAATATATAAAAGTAGTCTTCTATAGACCAGTTTTTCATTCTTTCACCCCCAAAAAAATGTAATCAGGTGTGAAAACCCAAATTATTTATTAAAGTTAATCATTGAACAGGAAAAAAACATTTTGAATAATTTTATTAAACAGAGTAAGAATAAATGAAATGGGGAAAATATACAGTCCAAGGTATCTCGGAAGGGATGGGATGGTCGCTACTGAGGGAAGCAACAAAGTACAAAGATCATGGACCCAAAGGGACACAGCAGGGCACAGTAGATGAGAAGAGAGCTGGGAGAAAGGTCTGTGGGACAAGAGTGGAGGAGACGGGGTATGATTTCCTAGAGGGAATATGGAAAAAGCACAACAGAACTTCTTTGTTTCAATTTGATTTTAAAACCACCATCACGTCTGGGTCACAAGTTAGCACACCCTTACAACTCAAACTGGCTCTACAAGTTTTTCACTCCTTTAGACTGTGTTACTGTGTTGTACTTTAAAACCAGTTTTTCCTGTGGTCAACGAAAAGTCAATGAAAAAGAACAATACAGCTCCGATTGCATTTTTGGTCTGCAGTTGATAACGTTGCTTGAATGCATTTGCACAAAATCATTTCTGGTATACTTCTCTGTTTGTACATGCATTCAAGTTAATGATAAAAAACTGCACCATTAATGCACCTACTAGCAATAGTCCAGTTCTTCGTGGTTGTTATTATTATTTTATTATCCTTCCTAGTTTAAATTTAAAATTAATTTGCTTTCTTTCAGAAATCAAGTCAGGGCAATTTCAAGTATATCCAAAATCTACTTTAACTGGAGATACCTGCCTGAAGTCACATAGGCAAGAGGATATATAAAAAGAGATTTTTGCAGGACAGCAATTCATGTCAGGGATTCATCACACTGAATTCACTTTCATGATGTTGATCGTACGTGTAGTTAACTAGTTTCTTAAGAAGACCAATAAGTCTTCTTGCCCCCTTCCATCCTGCAAGTTGACCTAGGTGAACCAGCTTGAGGAGTTTGCACAGACTGTTTGCAGAAGTGTTTGTTTAATAGACTGATTAATACACACAGGAACTTTCCAGAGCCCACAAAAACACCTAAGTCTATAGTAAGTTCCATTAAAACTTAGAAGAGTTTTCTTCTCCCCTTGTACTGGTTATCCCTGTGTGTCCGTCATTCATTTCTTTCTTGCCCAGTGCCGGGAATGCCTTCCACTCTCTCTCTCGCTCTGCACTTCATGACTATATGCTAAAGTTACAAGGCTTCATACAACACTTCTATTTTTAGCACTTAGCTGCTAGTTCTCATTGCATTTTCTGCACAAGATAACATCTTTTTCTGGAGTTTTGATATGGGTTTGTTATTATTTCCAAACTGATGAATATGGCTAGGATTGGTGGAATCACCTGTGAATAACATGGACTGTAATTTTTGGCGTTTGCTGTAACTGAGCAGTTATTTACAGATATTTTTTCCATTATGAGCTAGCTGTGAGTACACCTGCGACATTAGCAGATATATGGTTTACTTTCTGTGCTGGCTACAGGAAGTAGCAGTCAAACAGTGAAGCACCGCAGTTTTAGCTTGTTTGTCCTTATTTCCCCACTTACTTTCCACCAGTCCCAAATGGTTTAGTAGCCCGCTCACATTTAATATTCTTGCAATTAATTCCATTCCAATCAAGTGATCCTTACAAAGCCACTGTCAAGGATCATTATCCCTGTTCTCCATATTTATATACGGATGGAGAACCAAACAGAAAGCCTGGGTTGTGTGAAGAAGTAGGGCTGTTCGCAGCCAGCCCAGGGTGAAAACAGAACGTTGCCTGATGCAGGAACCCTCTCCTGTTCCCTAAGTTAGGATCAGGACACACAGCCCTGTAGGATACTTCCCTCTAAGAAAATTGTTTTGCTTCATAATATGTGAATTTCTCCCTTCCCCACTCCAAAGACTGGAAAGCCGCTCTGACAGCTATTTCGCCTTTCTACACATTAAAACTCAAGAACCCCCCCTCCTCCCTGCCCTCTCAGCTGCCGCTGTCCCAAACAATCTCCTAGAGGATAAATTCTTCAAGAATAATAGACTTTAAAAAGGCCATGGAGATAAAACTTTGTAAAGAAGGAAGGAAAACCAACAATGGGAAACTGCCCTATCTAGGTTAAATACATATTTTGGTATACATACTATTTACGCAATAGGGCCTAATGGCTTCTTCAAAAGCCATTAAGGTGTATTAAGTAAATACATAATTTGGTACGTGAGCTAATTTTGAAAGCACACTATTCTGTTTACAATACATTCTTTCAGGTCTGAAATCTACTCTCCTGAAGTGCCTGAAGAGTGACTCACAAATGGATCCTTAATCCACAGCAAGGAAATCACCTCCTAAAACCAGACCGGCTGTCTAAAAGTTTACATAGATGGTTGGAAAGAAAAGAGAAAAGAATCCAAATGAAATATTAACCAGCTGAGTGCTCTCTGGTGTACTGAGTCCATGGGATAAAACATACCACCGGTGATACTCTATCCACCTAATACAGAACATGCCATCTGAAATACCACCGCATGTGAGATCCACATGTGAGGGCATGCACTCAGCTACAGCAGGAGGAGGGTTAGAGGAACGCCGCCTTTCACTCTGAAGTGAAATAAATGAAATGAAAAGTGATGTTTCAGGAAAGATCTATTTTGTATTGCATAGTATGTGAATCGATGTAATAAATGACAACAGTAATTCCTTTTTAGGAATTCATCCGAGCTAAGACTGCAGATCCAAATACTCAGACTTTCAAGTTTGGATCTAGGTCTGAATTTTTCAGTTTAGGTCATCTGTAGTAACAGTAAACGTGCTGCTTGTCTCTTGCATAGAGGATTGTGTACTGATGCTGAGATCTCCATGAACCTCCTAACTGGGTGGGTTTTTTTAAGATGAGACACAAATATCCTTTCTTCTAGAGTGTGCATTTTGCAGCAGGAATTCTCATTTCATGATGAGTGTGCACATCATTACAAACGTACAACTTGGCCCAATCCCCAGCAGTGCCCAATGATTTAAATGTCAAATAAAAATAAGGATAAGCCACATCCATTTCTGGGGAAGGTTATGGACCTCCTTCTACTGATGGCAGCACACACGGCAGCAGATTGTAGACTGAAGGATGAGTAACTCATCAATCTCTATTGTATGACAGAGGGGAGCAATATTTGTTTTTGAAAGTCATGATGCGGACTAAGAGATAAAATTTTAATCTCCTGATCTGCCTGAGCACAGGTTTGGGAGCCAGGAAGTTCTGTGCTCCAAATCCAATTATCCAGAAATATTGACCTGTCCTCTTATACAGATGACTCTAGCTATCTATCCTAAAACTTATCACGGTAATGTCTGATATACAGAAATACTATTTTTTCCATTCTACAGATGGGGAACTGAAATAGAAAGAGATGAAATAACTTGCATCAGGTCACATAGGAAGTTGTTAGAGGATCTGGGGACCAGATTACCTCAATTTTGCCTCAATACCCTGATTACAGGGCATTCCTCAGAAAGGCCACGCTGGTAAAAAAACAGCATATTAAACCAGATGTGATTAAACACTATATAAATGATACATACTAATAAAATGGATTTCTTTGTCTGAAAAACAGGAGAAATTTAAGACAAGGAATGGGGTGGGAGGCCTAGATTGAAGGAATAATATTCAATGTTAAGAAAATGAAGTCGTAAAATCTTTGTCAAGCATTGCTCAACTCTTCAAACCATATGGAGCATGACTGCTGGGCTTCATATAATGCCCCAAATGTTTTTCATTTTCTATTCCACCGTTCACAGCAAAGGCACAGTGCTGTAATCCCGTCCTTCCGTTAACTACCAATTGTTTCTTTTGCCAACCTTTTTGCTTTAAAATATCATTTTTTATGAAGGATAATGTTATATAGTGGAAAACTGTAAAAATTTTATGGATAGCCTTGGTGCTGAGAAAATGCATTCTTTCAACAGTTTTATTATATATATTTTTTTTTGTCCATTACACATTTACAGGGTTTTCTCCATTGTATATATGTGTGGTTTATAGTTCGTTCTAGACAAAAGGCATGATGTTAACAGTCCTATCATTTAGAACTTTAATTCACTATTATGTTTTTACCTTTTTGTGGAAGAATGATATTTTTTTCTCCTTCTTGGTAGTGCTCACTGTCGTTAATAAGAATAATGGGGGATCCTAAAAAGGGTTAGGTGTGAATAACCACTCGGTGGTTCAAGTGTGTCTCTGAGCCACAAGAACGAGTGTGGAGATCCAGCTCACAACACATTAGAAGCGATGATTTAACTCCGATATAAGGCAGGCTTAGAAGTTATGTGCCCTCAGTCAAATGTTAACTGGTCTCCCAGTCTCTGTGCTTCCCCCATGTCATTTCAAGCACCTGTTAACCAACTCTAGTTCTTGTGACGTTCATTCACAGGTAAATCAAGAAGAAACGTGCTCATATCAAAGGAATGAAATGCATTTACTTCAACTTTAAGAGACGCCTATAAACTCTCTTTTGACATTCCTTCCTACTAACTAGCCCAGTCCACTCATTTAAAGATTGACATTTCTTTGCTCTACATCAGGCCTCAAGCCTTTAAATGTCAGCCGGGACTCCAAAGGTCTACTTATAATCTCTGCTGGGTTCACAACCACCCCACTGCAACCCCTACCTTTCTTTGAGGCTGAACTCTAAGGCATGGCTGAACCCCGGGTGCCACTTCTCTTCCCTGCGTGCTCTGTGGAACGCCCCAGTCCAGTGCAACATGAGCCCATGCAGGATTTCACACTGCTAACAGAGCAAGCTAGCCCAGAGACAGCTAGGTTACTACAGCTAGAGTGAAGCCAGAAGATGGGAAACTGAGACAACAGAGGGTCAAGAATGCCAATCAGAGAGCATGACCTCCTGAAAGCCTCCTGTTATCCGAGTTCTTCAGCCAAATGGTTTTGAAACATTTACAGTGATTAATGGGGTCCAATTTGGGAAGAAAATTAAGAGCAAGTTTCTTTTTATGGTACAGGATTTTGATATGATATGGTCCTTAAGTTTTCAAGCAGCTAATCACATTCACAAGTAATTAAATGCTGCAACTTGTCTTCTTTCTTTTCGCCATAAATTGGTATTTGCAGCAACACAGAACAACTGCTATACTTATATGGTTGTGAGTTATTTTTAGCTCCATTGTTCATTGTCTTTCATACATGCTAGTTAATGGGCAGTCCCTGAGCACCTTCTTTCCCCTTCTAGCAGCAAGGGACTCCATGCAAAATAGTCATGGCAGATAAATCCTTTTTTTTTCCTTTTATTTTTTTCATGAGCACCAAAGGGAAGTAAAGGACTTTCTGATCCTAAAAACCCCAAAACCTTAGAACCAAAATATGATGGAAGCCAGACAGTGCACTAATAAACACAAGAAGCATACATTCATAATAACTTCGATATACTTTATTTGAGACTAATTAGCTTGAATTACTTACACAGTGGTCTGAAGACAAAAATCTTCATCAGCCCAGAGTATGAAATCATACACATAACCTTAAAAATCACTCACAGGAATCTGTGAAAAACAATTTTCACTCTCTCACAGCTCAAAACATTGCACTATTTACCACCAGCAACTCTTCTGCTACCAGACATTGAGGCAGGGAGAAGAGCCTCGTTCAGACTCCTGGGCAATCTTAGTGACTAGTTGCTGTGTTTTCCCTACTAGGCAGAATTGCCTTTAACCACTTAAGTTATCTATGTCCTCCAGTAGTTATTCCCACTAGCCGTGTCTGCAGCTTTGCTTTTATATGTTGAGTCACTCCAGGTGTCTGGAGTGTTTCTGTTATTTCAGAAAGGATGAAGGATGTCCTGAATCCAGACAGGGTCTTTATCACAAGGGTATTCTCTTCCATCTTCTTCTTTCACCTTAGTGCTGAAGGCTTTATTAGGACGAGTGCCTCGATAGTGACACACTGGGGCTCTTCAGAAGAAGACATATGTCTTGTCTTCCCCACCTCTGTAACTTAGCAGTTTGGAACAGAAGGATGCAAAGATATTATGAAATGCATGTAAACCAAAATCAGCATGTTCCACTCCAACTCTCTGGTTCTCCAAGAGAAATCAACAGAGCGTTCCTGCACCTATGGACGGCTGATCTTCCATCCCTCGCAGGAGGGAATCAGGCCCCTGCTTACATGAGTGCACAACAACAGACTCCACCAGAGCAAGCACTGGGCTTGGAGAAGGCTAACACAGCAGCTCAGAAGATTGTGTTAAATTCCCTTGCCATTTAAACATGCCCTCTGTGACAATTGTTCTACTTGGTTTGTGCAGGCAGGAGCTATACCTTATGATGATACATGGGGACCATGCTGTCTGATAACCGGTTTCAGAAAGCTTCCGCCTCTACTAAAATAAGTTGACCATACAAGACTCAAACACAGAGGTGGGAGATATCAGTCAGATTTCCTACCTAGAGGTGGCTAGATCATCAAGAAAATTTTCACATAATAATTAAAGTAAAAGTAGCAGGCTATTTGCAAAGGGAAAACCCTAAATTTCCATTCGTGCAAGAAAAGACTTGCACTACTCTAGTCAGACCCTAGCTATGCGTTCACATCACTAAGTAACAGGAGTTACAAATTGTGAATAGTCACAGCAAACTGTTCTCAAATAACCTACAAGCCAGATCAGAAATTATTTGCCTAATAATTTGAAATGACAAACAGAAACAAAAAAAAAAAACAAAAAAAACCAGCAGAGTATTTGCAGACCATTCATAAACAGGAGAAAGAGATTAAATGTCAGATAAATGATTTATTATGGATTATTTATTCAGCCTATGTGTGAACATGTGACTGGAGAAAACCAGTTATATCCATTCCTTACTTTTTTGCTTTAAATGAGCTTGCTCAGTATAGGCTATTGTTTAGTTGGGTTACAGAAGCATTTCATAAGAAGGGCTTCCCCATTTATCACTCAAAAAAAAAAAAAAAGTTAGAATTAAAAAAAAAAAATGAGGACAACGACCCTTCTGGAGTCTGAGTGCATATGTTCAAAGTAACTCTGCTGTATAAGCCAACAGAAAATTGGCCCCCAAAATGACTTATAAAGGGATTTTGTAAGACATGAACAGAACAGCATGGGCTCTGGCTAGGCAAAGAATTCAGAGTTGTAATAGAAAACATTTATTTGGCTACAGCTAAACATCCCAACACATGTTAGCATTTGCTGCCAATATGCTTCCTAATTAAGAACAACATAAAATCATAGGAAATCCTGTATCCCTGTCTTCATGCACTTTCCTTGTATCTTCGGTGTCCTGGCTCTGTTTCTCAAGTATAGCCTGCAAAAGAGAAAGGTTAATTCAAAAGTAATGTTTTGCCAGCCATTAACTGTGTTGTCATTAACAAGATTAATGTACATTCCACTATGCATCACCAAGTGCATTCCCCCTCCCGCCCCCACCCACCCTTTAAACAACTGCTCCTATTAAAACCTAATGAGCACAGCACAATTTAAAGAATAGCACCATTTCTGCTGGGCAAAGTGTCGTCTGTAAACCATATAAAGCTGCAGGATTACTGTGGATCTAATTGAAGGGCAGCTGAAAAAAAAAAAATCTGTTCTCTCTTGGACTATGGAGTCTTGGCCATGTTTATATATTTTATCACAATGAACCGATTTCAAGACGAAGGACAGACTAGTATCTGTTTTTCTTCCTGGCCCCCTCTTCCTTCAATCTCTATTCTTTCTTCATCTGAAACCGCGCAGAGACTCCTGCTATGCACAGTCCCACACCCAGGTTACCTCCAACTCATCATCCAGTGATTACTGCACAGATAAACAGTTGACCGGATCCTTCTAAACAATCATGAGATACATTTTTTTATAAGCTGCTCTTAGAGCACCCTAATTCATCAGCATGGATGGAGCCTGGACGCTCTTGCCCAGCCAAACTCACTCTGTTTTTTTTCCAGCGGAAGCAGCAAACAAATTGCCAGGCAATTATACACGGTGCTCCTCCTTTGTTTTCATCTTGAAGCGGCCACCAGTTTGGAGATTGAGAGATCAGCCATGAGATGCTTCCAGGTTTTCATCAGGTTCTTGAGCAATTTCGGAATTATTTATTTTATTTCCAGAAAATCCATACTCTCTGCCCTGCTCTTTTCCTACTTGGTTCTTTACATTTCTGTTCCGCCCCCCCACCTTCTGTTTTTTTAAATCTATTTATTGCCTGTTTTTCTTGGCTCATTCTCACTTTCCATTTTTCATTATTAGTTCTTTATGATCTTCTGTTTCCTTTTTTTTTTTTTTTTTTTTTTTCCTTTCTTTCCTNTTTGATTGTTTGTTTTTTTTGTTTTTTTTTTTCCTTTTTTTTTTTTTTTTTTCTCTGCCATGGCTGCTCTCCCAGTTGTTCTCCTCTGGGGCCCTGAGTTTCCCTTAGCTAATGAAACAAGAGCTGCCTACCTCCCCTTGCTCTTGCAATCCAGCTGTTTCCTTTTTAAAATATAAACTCATCTTTATTCAGTGAAGTTCCTGTGCAGGGTCTGATCCTTTAAGAGGAGATTGCATTTTGTGACAGCAAGAGGGAGGGAAAAAATAAACTTTGCTGGAGGAAAAGCCCTGTGGGTAGAAATCCAACCAGCTTGCTCCCGAAAGGCAGAGCCTTCTCCAGTAAAACTGGGTCGTTATTTTACTTAGCACCTCTTGGCACCTTGACATTGCGAAAGTCTCCTTGACAGTCTCCCCTCCCTTTTCCTCCTTCAGCTCCTAAAACCTCCCACCTTGAAAGCTTAACGTTTCCTGGCCTCTGTGAAAGTGTAGTCTAACTAACACCACAAACCTGGATTTTATATGATTACTTAGTGAAAACTTGCCAACTTTAGGTGCAGCCTGCCAAGTCAAGTCAATTTACTGTGATGCTTTGACTGTGCAAGTAGGCCTTAATCCCCCTTTAATCTCCAGTGTACCCTTGACATCATGGAAATTACTTACAAAGCTAATGTCATCAGATGATCCATGTTAGCTATTTCAGTGAATGTTCTTCTGCACAATACAGCAAGTTTACCTTGTAAGACACAGGCCCCAAAATATTTTCGCTTAATGAGCCCAGCAGATATCATCTTACAAATGGGGAATGAAAACTCCTTCTTCTGCCCTGTAACTCCCCAGGCCTCATGTGACTTGGAATTTACATGCTAGCCAAGCATCAGGTCAGTGTATTTTATTTCATGTCTGATTGATTGGATAAAGAGATTTACATAGTAGCCACAACAGCTATGAGTTATTAGGAAGGCAAGTTTCTCTCTTCAACTCTGCAAGGCCCCTCCCGTGTCGAAAACGTTTGGCCAACATAAAAATTTCTACCAGAATTGGTTTTGATGGTGTGTTCAGCCATCAAGAGCGTGAAGGAAATAGAAAAATAACGCCACGTTGTGCATATGGCAACCAAGGTGAACATTAGCACATCTAACAGCAAGGAGCTAACTCTGTTAGTATTTATTGATTTCATAATAAGAACTTCCATTTATAGAGTACCCTTTATCTCAAAATGACCCAAATTCCTTCACACACCCCCAAAAAAATGATGTTCAAACTACGTAAAAGGATTCACCCATTACAGGGACATTGCCAGTGCTGGAAGAGGGACAGGACACACAGCAATCTCCTGGGCAGCCCGCGCTAAGGCCAAGACCAGGGTCTAAGACAGGGAGTGAAAGGAATACTATATCCCTTCGCATCTATAGGATGCCCTGATGATTTGGAGAGGAGCAAGGTCACTGGGGTCAGCTATCTCCTGTAAAAGAAAGAAAGCCTAGAGGACTTATTTTAAAGGTCTGCAGAGATGAAGTTTGCTCTTGTGTCAGGAGGGCAGTACTCTGCATAGACAGTTTGTGATTAAGGAGTGACTCATTAGTGTCTTAGAGGGAAGAGGAGCACTTATGAATGCTCCTTCCTGGATCACTTAAGAGGCTTTTAGGAGTGTCTCATCCCAGCACCGTTCTACCTCTTCCTCATTTAGGTTTGACATTGCCCTTTGGAAGCCAAGGAGATGTCTAACATTCGTTTGCACTGGAACAGGACCAGATACTTCACTTGTGATACAAGATGAGAAAACAACACACAGCAGAATGTCTACGGGTAGCTAGACTCTGAGAAAAAAAACACGTACATACTATTAAAATGAAGGTGTAAGAGATTGTACATGCTCTGTATCTGTCTACAAAGCTGCTTCTTCACTTGCAAAGTGCAAAATCAGATGTGTGGTACCACTATTTATATATGCTCTTGGCCCATTTGAGAAAAAAATGACAAAAGGTACAACCTTGCCTCAACACATGTCTCCGGTCAACTAAAACTTTGACCACTGTGAGAGGAGATCTCTTCTCTTCCCCAGACATGGGGCCACTGGGACAGACAGTGGCAGCTCCATGTCAAAGGACCTTACAACATTTGAGGAAAAGAGCAAGATATGAACCCAGATCCAAAGTTTACATGGTGAATATGTGTCTCCGCTGATTGCACTAATCCATGTCAGCTTGTGAGAGAAAGGGGAAGTAAAAATTAACCTGAGCAACCAAAACCAAGAGGGAGTTTAATTAGGAAGGTGGAGTGCAGCCACCCTATTTGAGATGTAGCTGAAACACTGAGCTAGCAGCCTCCCAGACTCTCACAGCAATTTTTAACTAACAGATGCAGTCAGGTTTTCAGTTTTATATCGCCATCATAACTCATGATACACAATCTTGGGCTGTTTTCAGGCGGTCCGTAGAACGAGGCCAGCTTGCGATTTCATACTGGGGGCTGCAGCGCGGCTCCGCTGCCAGCACCTGTGCCCGACATCTGATCTTAGGGCTGGAGCACATCCTCTCCCCCCCTCTTCCCTCTGCCGGACTGGCTATGCCAAGCCAGCGAAGAAGCATTCCAGCAGATTATGAAGTACAACTATCTTGGCCCTCGCAGCTCAGAAGAAACTGGACCTAATAGGAATTTCGCACGCCATTCTCATGGATCTAAAGCAAGCTATATGGGTAGGTCTGTAAGGCAGTTTCTGTCCATGTGCTCATCTGTGACCATGAGACACGCAGATCCCTAAATGCTATGATTAGGTCAAGGATAATGGCAGGGACAACTGCTGCGTTGAAACATGGGATCAATGAAATGAGTACATTCTTAGAAAAGGTGGCAAAGACGTAAATGGGAGTCACTGATGCTTCCAGAGAATGGCTTGGATTACTGAATTCATATGAGGAAAAGTGTACCAAATATGACGGAGAGGGGCAATGTGAAAACACACCATCCCAAGTACTGCCTCAGGAATATTAAGGCCTCCTAAACAAAGACTGTTATCTCTGAGCCAGGAATTTGGATAGAGGGAAGTATGAGCCTAACTCTAAGCTTCTGCAAGTCTAATCCTCCTGGGACAGTGACAGGAATGAAACAGGCTGTTCAGAAATCCCTCAATGCTGTCGCTCTTTTTATAGATCCCAAAGCGATGGAATGAAGAATGGAAAAGCACTTTGGTGTCACAACAGATCAGATGATTGCAAAGAAAAATATGAAATTCATCTTCTCCTGAACTGTAAAAAGAAATAAAAAAGTGACGTTCACCACCCTCTCCCAACTAAAGGATCCAGAAAGCGTTCCCTTTAGCCAGGGCTTCTCCCAGAAAAACTTTATTACAGAGTCCCCACAAAAATCCAGCAACTCTTTTAAAGGGAATCAGTGGGCCTTTCCCACCAGTTTTGGTGCTCTGACTCCTGGCTGGCAGGCAGGTGTGCTAAACGCAGTTAGGGCCAGTTCCACGAAAGGTATTCAGGCACCTCACTCCTATTGAAGTGCCTAAATGTCTTTGTGGATATGGCCTTTAATCTTTGCATGAGCTGTGATCCCAGCAAAGAAATCTGAGTCCTCCAGACGAGATCTTCACTTCTGGCTGATTCAGGGTAATTCCAAGGATTACTACTCAGAATATTGGGAGAATGGGCTGTCATGATGTTTCCACACAGACAGCCCTTTAAAATACCCAGCTAACACGAAATGCACACCGAGCTCCAATGCCAATCTAAAGGATAGGAATTGCAGTGAAATGCTATCAACCAAGGGCGTTATAGTCATTAAGTGAACCACTGAAGGCATTTTTGTGCTGAGGAACAAGGAGAAGGAGATAAAAAAGGAAACGGCATCTCACGAGGGAAGGGAATTCCCTGTCGTCTCAGAGGTAAACTTTGGGCTTCAATGACATCTAGCAGAAGTTTCAGAAGCTAGACGTACCATTACATGTGGAAATTTTTTTAATCTCTTTTTTCTAGTTCAAGATTTCATGCTTGGTCTTGTTTGCAACCCTGATACTTTATGTTCCCCCTGTGCCCTTTAATGCTGGTCGGGTACTGATAGGCTTTATAGTAGTGCAAACAGAGAGCATTCCACCTGCATCCGTCAAAGCATTTAAAGATTCTATTATTCTGATGTCTTAATTGTTACTGAGATTAGGAAACAGCAGAGCCCTTGTTCCCACAGCCTGGGTGCTCTCCCAGAGAAGCGGCTCAGGTTTGTTTGGTTTTTGTATATTGAGGTTGTTGATATGACACGGAAAGAAGCATGACTCAGTGCAGGTGATTCATAAGGGTCATGGACTAGAAGAAGCCAATTTCTTTGAAAGCTCATGACATTTTACAGGTCAGGAATAAAAACGCTCTACTGGGTTGTCTTTGCACAGTAGCTCTTGGCCACTGTGCTCCTGTTCCACCCGTCTGTCTGCTGTTGTCAGCCAAAAGTAGATATTACGTTTCATCACAGATCAGGGCTGTTAACTTAGGAGCAAAGGACTTACCCTCTTGGATCTTACACCAAGTGAAGCAGGACATTCAGACTGATTATGGCTCTTTCCCAATGTCAAGACAGGGTCAGAGTGGGATGACAATGAGCTTATCAGAGCGAACAAGAACAGAGAGTGATCAAAAAGAGAGAAAGAAACAGTGTTGTGAGGAAAATGGAAACCAAAGCAGGGAAAAGTAGGCTACCAAATTGTCTCCACTGGGCTGCTCAGGCAAGAAGGCTAGAAATTAGTGAACAAGATAGTCCATAGCCACCTCATAAGCAGTGTCCCTGCTATTCACCATAAATGTACTGAAGCAAGCAATAACAAGGAAAAAGACATGGTAAAAGTGTTACCCAACTTGGGCAATGCCATGCTCAAACCAGAAAAGACCATGGTGGAGATAAGGAACTCCAAAGGGAAGCAATAACAAGATCTAAGCATCTGTAAAACATTCAATGGGGAGGTATCTAGCAGCATAGCTTGGGTGAACCAGCAATGATGTGACCTTAGGTCTGAGGTAATAGAGGTGGGTCCTGGGTCAGAGTGAAGAAGTAGACTTTCCAGCTATCACCCAGAAAGATCAAATAGTACAAGTAGGATCAGATCTGGCTGCTGCATGGACACCACCTGATTTGTAAATGTATCTGTGAGCTCCAGGATGCTCCCTCCTTTTTCCATCCTTGTCTTTTTCTATGAAATCCAAGATGAATTATTTCCCATACCGGTTAGTCCAAAGTAACAACATTTTGAGTGTCACTTACCACGTATGCTGGGATTTGTTGTTAGAAATGCCTCTCAGCCATTATCCAGTCACAAGGAGTTTTACAGCAGAGCTGACACTTTATGGAGTCGCATAGCTACCTCACCCTGTAGACTTTCTAGAAGCAATAGATTTTTTTTCTTCGCTTGAGACGCCTATGAGCTTATTTACAGAGTCAATTAACAAAAGATAACCTCCCATTGTGCAATCATCAATAAATCAATCGTGTTAATACTATCTTGGAATGTCCTCCACTATTTACTTTAATATTGTTGACTATCGGCACTTAAGAAAGCCAGCACCTTCAAGTTTCACTTTATTATGGGTAAATGGATTTTGTAGTAGCCATTAATAAATATAAATTGTTTTGGAAAATATTTAAGTTTGTTGAATTTAACCACTTGCTGAGCATTAAAAACTACCCCTTATTGACCATGTTGGACAGTTACTTCAAGAAAGGCAGTCCCACGTTGTAAGATTTTACTACTGCACCTACATATTCTGTTGGCTTACTATTCTTACAGCTCCTTCCAACTGTGAAGCGTGATTATTGACATAAACGTATAAGTTAAGACTTAATTAAACCATCCAGCTCAGTAAAGTGCTTATCTATAATTTGGCAGATTCCTATCCCAAATAGTTTACTTATCAATAGGTGATGTGTTGCTGCATTTACTCACAGGGAGTAGCACTTTACTCCAAGAGCAGTTCCACTGAGTTCAGGTCTGCAAGCCTGTATGATGCCATATCCATTAATGTTCATCAGCACAGAAGGGTCCGTTAGTCACGCTGAATTGTGCCTGCTTCCACAGCAGAATGATTTATATCTACGGGACTGCTCAGCATGAGCAAGGACAGTGGAATGTTTCCCTAAATAGACAATATATAGGCATAGGAATGGGGCAGGGTCATGTTAAGGAAATCCGATGCCCTCAGCTCATTCTGCAAGGACCCCCACCCAAAACTTCAACAAGAACATGCTGTTTCAGGGACAGAATGCAATTAATGCCAAAGGGGCAACTGAGATTTTGTTGCAGGCTGTTTGCAACCTCAGGCAGACAACATAACGTGCTTTTTGGTGGGCATGTATTTCAGGTTTTAATTCGCACCCTTGATACACTTAAGAAAGACTTTTTTTCACATTATGGCTCCAAGACAGCCTTAAGAACTTCTGCTTTTTCAAGGACTAAAATAGACTCAGGAAAGTTGTTTAAAAAAAAAGACAACTGAACATAGCTAGTGTAATTCTGATGCCATATTACCTTTGAGGTAAGAAATCAATTATTTCACTTATTCTCCTATTGCTTCAGAAGTCAGTAGCCTTGGCAGTAAATTGAATATTACGCTGCCGCAGACAGCATCTTCCTTGTCAAGCATCTAGCTCCATTCTTCTCTTGATGATGATTGGTGACTTTAAAACTCACATGACTTCTAGATAATAGATGAAAACTGTCATTGTTCTGGGGCTGCTGGGATTCATTTTTTTTCCCTTTCCTCTGCTTTGACCTCATTGTGATGTATTGTCTACTTCAGAGTGTTTGGAAAAGTAAGGGAAATACTAGGCAAGGACTTTTAAAGAAAAAACAGACCTCTAATTAGATCCCTCCAACAGACCCTGCAGTGACCCTGTTTAGACAGACATTAATGGATGGGCCTAACTTCCATGACTGTAGTGCTGTCCTGGCCAAAAGTGAGCCCAGATGGAGGCTTTTTGCCGGTGCCCAGGCTGCTCCCAATCTCATCTTCATCTCCACCATGGGCTGCATGTCCCCGAAGTCCCCATTGTATCAGGGCTGGCAAACGTGTGAACGCACGCTCACCAGGGTCAGCTCATTGAACCATCTGAAAACCACCCTTACTGAGGGACAGAAAAGACAGGAGCTCTCAGTCAGATTCATCTGGCCAGATAACTGGTGTAAATGCAAGTCAGATTGCAAGAATATATGTAGCTAAGGCCAAAACAGCGTTTTATCAGCAGCCTATAGCTAGATTGACCATGTAACGCTGACCATGTAACCACTACTGTAACTATCTGGAGTAAAATGAGACTCACATCTCTCCAACTCAGACATTCGACACTCATCCATTCCTTTTTCAACCAGGAAAAACTTTTGCTTACATAGTTTTGTTCAGAGAATACCTTTGGCTCAAACCCCACGCCAGACAGTCCCTGAACTTCAGGAAATTTCAGTTCTTGTAACTCAGTATAACTTCAAAACCCAAACTGTGTTTCACTGTTCCTATGCTGCTTGAGTTGCTCATCTGGGATATAAATCAGAATAAGCTTTCTGGAAGAAAGAAAATATTTTGTGTTTTTGGAGGCCTGTAGTGGAGCTGGAATTGAACCAGCTGAATATAGGGAGGCACGAGCAGAACATGACAGAGGACTGGGAACTTGCTGACAGGGCATTTTCTTTGAAGGAAAGAGCTGTGAAAGAAAGGAGTCACAGAGCTGGATGAAGTGTACAATGTAAAAAACAAGAAATCTAACAGTTTAGCCATCCTGCAGTTCAACCGTCGTCACGTGTAGGCAAAAAATGCAATCACCGTGCAACATTTTTGGTTAACCTCTTAAATGAAGGAAACCATGGACACGGAATATGGTCTTTATCTCGGCTTCTATGGCTGCATATTGACAGCTGTGAGGACATACTGGCTAAGGGAGACACAAAGTCTAGAAAAATAAGTTAGAGAACAGAATAAGCTGGTGGATCATACCTTTCACCACAAGTTAAAATGGGTTGGATATGTATTGCTCTTAGTTCCGTAATGGTTACATTTGGCTCTCTGTATTCATTTATTATAAAAGAAAAATATTAAAAGAAATTAGAGGAAGAATAAATCCTGTTCCAAAATAAGGGTATATGATGCAGATAAAATGTTTCTTTTAAATCTGGGAACAGAGATTATGAATTAAGTGATATAAAAGGGCATGTAAAGTGTATCCAAATGGCCATCGTTTAGCATCAGGGAACCTCAAGGCGATGCCCACTGGTGACAATGATAGTGGCTAATTTGCCTCAGTGGGTAAATCAGTCCCAGGTTTTTCAAAGTCTAAGGTAGCATTGCCCCCCATGAGGAAACCACTGCAGCAGTAACATCTCCGTGATACCACTAGGAAGTACTTCTAGGTGTACCACGAGGAAGTGCTTCTGAACATGTATCATCTCCTCTGCTGCAGTCCACATGGTATCAAGCACCCTGTTGGCTCTCCACAAATAAATAACAAGTAGTGCATATCCCCACAGGGTGGATTTATGCTTCTGCCTTCTGTGGTCATACAAAAATAAAGCAGGAAAGTAATAATCATGGAAATTATTCTTGTGCTTTCATATATATATACATACACATATATATGTATATAACAAAATCATGCCCTAACCACTCACCTTGTCAGCATGTAGGCATTTAAAATATCTCCTACCTGCAATGCACAGAACACATGGCTGAATAACCCCCTCCGACTGAACTAGATGGAGAACTGAACAATACATTATAAATAAAAATAGTCACGGAAGCTATCAGTTCTTAATCTCTTCCTATTATATCTAGATCTTTAAACATTGTTTCAGAAGATGATGGGATGTATGGGACAACCCCTGCCCCTTTTACTCACTCACCCAAGTGATCTCCACCCACTTGGGTACAAAATAAGTAATGCAAGCAGAATCTGTATTTAAATAATTGTGGCATAACTGAGGGAGTAAAGGCTAAGAAGGAGCTGTTCTGGTCCATTGGGTAAATATTATGATCTTTACAGTGGAAAATAAATGCCCAGCTATCTATGAAACCAATAGAGCTGTTCCAGTCTATCAAATTATAATTTGTGTTTTTAAAAAACAATTTTAAATGGAGTTGTTCTGATCTATAGAGCACATTATGTAGCTCGGAAAGACTTTGAATACATATTTATCTGGAAAATTTAAACAGCACTCTATAAATAATAAGCATCTTGGGGGGGGGGTGAAAGCCCTGATTAAATATGTCATTGCTTTGCACATAAAAGTAGATGAACGCAGAACACCGCTTCCCACAGGAATATTACATTTGAGCCTTGTCCCTTGTCTCACAAGCTAAGATGTGTCAAGCTAGGTCAGTCTTAGATAAGAGACCTCCAAGGAAGACCTAGTTATTGCAAGGAATGGTGCTGACAATCCTAGTTTGTGCACCAGCCTCTGAGTCAGCACTGAATTCATTTTCTAGCTTGATGCTGAGGTGTGCTGAGTTGGTGTCTTTCAATGATATCGAAACGCAAGCCTACCCTCTACAACTGCGGCTCATTAAAGCTTCCACGGCCTGCTTTGCAAGACTGGGGTGCCAAGCCAACGTTCTGAAGAAGTTCCAACAGAAATAATTAAATTCTCTCTCAGGTCTCCCTGCAGTTTCAATCGGATGCGGTATGCTTCTTCAGTTTCCACCCTGGTGTGTAGTGTCACTATACACCATTAGACAGCTGTTGCGCTTGAACCTTGGGATAGCTCCATATCAGTGGAGGGTGACGCTAATTCGATATAACACTTATCCAACTCACAAGGCTTTTGGCGGCTTAATTAAGGTGCTGGCTGAAAGATTCTCGAGAAAGTGTAGCGTATTGTTATTTTTCCCTTTTAGTCAGATATTTATATGTTTATCAAACAAACCATGGGATTAGCTCAACAAAAAGCAGGAACACAGGATGGATTAATGGCTGCAGCACCACTTGTCCACATCTCTAGGCTAAGATGGATTTGACCAAGTCCTGCCCCTCAGTCTTTCAAGATAATAATGCACATTTTAAAGAGTATTTTTCTTTGTTTCCACAGTGCTGTAACTTCAGGTCAAAATGTCAGAAGAGCTTGATATTCTTGCCTTTTCTCAGGTTTTGTCATACCGTTATTTAAACATAGGGTTTTGGATTTAATTTGACAATCTTTATGTAGTTGCTGGCATGGTAATTGAGTCTACTTGTCTTTTTCAGGACACCAGAAGATCTAACTAAGTCAGAATGTCTCAGTTACAGTCCAGATTTCTATTTATTACCTACCTCACCGAGAAAGACAAGGTGAGTTATCATTCAGTACAGAAAACCTGAAAGGCATTTATATGCTTGAAGTACTGTATAACCATCCTGTGCAGAAGCACGGCGTTTAAGTAAATATGTTACAGCCCAGACAAATCCCTTTGAAACAACGCTATTGAGCCCAAATGGTCTACGCAACTGAGGGCAGAAATCTAGAAAGCTCACCTCCCACCCAGGACCAAAACAAACCCCTTCAGAGATTATTGATACAATGGCTTATGACAGATTGTTCCTCAGCCTTACAACTTACATTCTGGATTATAAATTCAACATGAAGTGACAGTCACAGCAAGTGTTCAAGGCTGTAACTGAAAAAAAAAAAACCCCAAAACCTAATTTTTACTGAAGTTAGAACTCCAATGAACGAGAAAATGTGAACATATACCTACGTATATATCAAAGCTGCAATCTCTGTAAATGCCATCACCATTACTTATGGCTGGGATAATGCTAATATTTGAAAATATTTCAATAGGAAGCCAATTTCAGACCTGCAAATAGTAATCACAAAGATAATATTTCAAGGGTCTTCTTAGGAAAGGATGTTAGTGGACCAAGGAAGAAGAAAACTGCCTGTTCCACTTATCTCTGTAGCAGATTGGATGAGGCCATCCTACACATCAATTTGAGTGGGAAGTGCCCTCAAATTCTTTTTCATCCTGCGTTACTGCTTGTCTTTTTAAATTAGGCACATTTAGTGAGCAAAAATATACACAGAGTATGTAATCATGGGTAAAAATTAGTGTCACCACTTTCAGCTTTAATCCAATTGTGTCCCCGGTGTAGCCTTTAGTTATTAGTAGAATATATGGAAGAGATATCTTATTTGTGCTCAGGTTAATACTGAAAATCTGAAGGAAAAAAAATGAAAATTTACCCACAGTAATTCTTTTTTTAAAAGAATTTTATTATGCCTGTATGATGGACCTATGTTTTTTTCCTGTTGTAATATATTTTATACCAAAAGCAGTGAAGATTTTTTTTTCTTTTACTTTCACTGTGCCATTTGGTGGAAATAGCCTTGTACAAACATCTGTGAATTATAAGTGGTATTTAATTTTTGTTTTTCATGTCAAAAAAATTTTAGGTAGATAATCTTAAGCTATGAAGAGTATTTTTACGTTATTAAAAAATGTTGACATTTACTGGCCAAGAGCCTGGCATGTAGTTGCAAAGGTCATCAATGAGTAAACAGACATTAATGGTTAGCTGGATAACTGGTACATAAACAGGTCATATTAATAATTAACACAGAGGAAAACTGGCAGTTTACAGCAAGCTTAGGAAAATAGCTAATAGAAATAACTTTGGAAAGGGCAAGGACCAATATTTAAAAAGCATCTAAAAATTAAACCTACTGAAGCCTAATTTTAAGGCATTCAATTCTCATTCTTTCTTCTCTCTCTCAGTTTATAAACAAATTATTTTTTAATTCTTGGAGAATTAAGTTATTTGAATCATTGAAAAAAGTATTGCACAGCTGTTCATTCTGCAATTGATTCTCAGACTGATGCTGTCTTGTTGACAATTTTACAGAATATAAAATATTTAAAGAATTTATTTCATCCCCAAACATATCTGGGTAAAAAAAAAATATATATATATATAGCTCCTCCCTTTGTTCATTACTGAAAGATATTAAAATGTCTGAATATTTGGATTTAACATTCCATCAATGTTCACTAGAGCTGCCTATTGTTTCTAAGCAAAATATACTTTAAATTGCCAACGGTAAAAGTTTTACCACCACCTTTTTTTCTAAAATATAAATTCTCAGCTTTTCTCTCCCACATCCTAAAAAGTGAGATTTTTTTCTCAATTCCTTTTGATTTGTCAGCTCAGCAGCCGTTTTCCTCTGCAGCTCTGTTTATTCCAGACCAATACCAAAATTACCATGAAGCCAGGCCTCGCTCTTAGGTCCACAGTTAGTCCTGAATGACTTGACTGTAAATAGTCCCTGGTCATTCAGGCTGGGAAATAAAGGCAGCCAGATCTGAGACTAATCCCGTCTCTCCTGGCATGTTTTCATAAAGCAAACTTCAGTGGACACAAATCAGTTGGCTTCTTACTTTTAGTTATTATTTTAACTAAAAATGGTATGAAGCATATAGAACCGCATATTAGAAGGGAGTGGAATTTCCAAATACTTCAACAATAATCATCATAGTACTCACACCACGGGAAAATGTAGAAGAATATTTCTACAGATAAATATTATGCTTTTCTAGTGTTTAAAAAAATGCTGCTTTTTACTATTAAGTAAAATACTGCTACCTGAATAGTCAGTAAAATTGTAGAAACACCTAAGATCATTTGGAAGGTACAGGCAGAGAGCAGAGCAATAGGCAAGAGGACATAGTAGGGAAGCCAAAGAAAAGTAGATGAAATATTTCACGGTGCAACAGAAAGGGTTTCTGATGATGGACTTGGGGAACCAGGAGTCTTCTGCGGACCTGCAGAGGGAACATAAAATTCATGCTATAGTGGCAGAAGAGCCTTTTTCCCTAACTTTTGCCAAAATGTATTTTATTAAAGTTTTCTTAATGATACAGAAGTCACCATCTCTGTGTGCCAGCATACAGATTTTTCAAATGTAGAAGTATTTATGTGTGCATATAGTTATAGGCGGTTTCAGGCTTACAGTGCAACTCAGCCTAATAATTGGACTAAAGAACTGAGAATTAACAACATTTCTATCTTCTCATGACCATGTGACCGTTTTCTTTTGTGGTTCATGTTCTGTCTTTGTCAAATGAGATCTACTTTATGATACCGAAGTCTAGTTAATGATAGTGAGCTATTAATTAATACCTGTTTTATCCACCCCTGTAAAAATATTTCTTGCTACAGTAGAATAAGAGGAGACAAGTTGTAGATACAACCTTGTTCTTAACATTTTTAAGACACAGATAACTATATGCCAAATATGCCTCGTCTTTTGGCATCCTGTTTGGTATGACCTGAGGCTCAATCCCACCTGAAGCACTTCACTCCCTCCCTCCCTCCCCTTATCCCATGAACTCTAGTTCTGTCCGAAGAGGAACACGTGCAAAGCTGGTACTAAAGGCCTCTGTTTGATCTAGCTTTGAAAATACATATTCTCACCGTAGGAATCTCTGTGAAGGATGAAGAGCTCTCCATTTGGAGTGGGTGTTTGATTTGTTAACTGCTTGTTTCTGTGGCTCAGAAGATTCATGGTTGCAAAAGGTCAATAGTTATTGGTATGCACAGCAAAAAAAGTCTCCTAAACATTTTTAGAAATAAACCATCTTCTATTTGTCCAAATTCCTTATCCAATACAGCTAAGGTTCTCAAGACATTTAATGAGTACCCTTTAATATACAAACTATTCTTATTCTCGGACAGCTGTATTTCTTCACCCACTTCTTTCTTAACATGTATCTTTTTTTCATAAGCTTACCAAAAAAAAATCTATCTTTAATTAACTATGCCATTCTTTAATCCTTTTAATGCCACTAAAATCTATACTGAAGAACTTTACCGTCTGAGTCAAAAGGGCATTTTGGCAAAAGAATATTGCAGCTGCGTTGCCTGAAACATCTTAGAAGGTAGCGTCCACAGGGAGCGGGAGAGCTCAGTAAAATACTGACAGATGTAAATAACAGTGTCACATTTTGGGATGAAAACCAGTTCACGGTTGTGCTCATTAAGAGCAATTTCTGTGTCTCTGCAAGGCTCCACGGAAATGGGGAGGTCTGCACCCCAGGCAGCAGATACCGCAGCAGCAGAGAAAGGAGACTCGCTTTGCACTGCTAATCCAGTTAATCCCGGTTGTTCCAGGGTTCCTTCTGCAGCAATGCAGAGTGATGTGGCTGGGAGGAAGGGATGAGCCTGAAAGAGATAGTGGGCAAGGGCAGAGGAAGCAGATCCCCCCCGGTCCTCCCATTTTTCCAGGGGAGAGCTGCCGAGCCGGGGTGACTCCAGCCATCAGGCCAGAACAGCTAACACGAAGCGACACTTTCGTCCTCTGAAAATTTTACTGCTCAGCAGAAATAACCAGGCAATGCTTGGTGGATGTGATTTGCCCCTTGGGCCCTCATTTGGCAACCCTTCCTCCGCTAAACCCACCCAGGAGATCCAAAATAGACACTCTCCGGAGGATGAGACCAAGGACGGGTTCAGCTCCACCACCCAAGCTCCAGCCTGCCGTCCCCGTCAGCAGGGCAGGAAACTGCAGCACAGACTGGAAGCGTCGGGAGAAAAATGTGTTCAGGATTTCAAGGAAGAAAAATGAAAAATAGAAAAATAAAAAAAAATATTTAAAAAAACCCACCGAGAAAATAAACTGAGATATAAAAATGTGAAAGCCATTAAAAAACACGGTTCAAACTTAAGAATAAATGCAATGGCATAGTCACATTCTTTAAAAGCTTTGCTCCGCTCGGAATGGCTTTGTTATTAGTGATTCTTAATGCATGAGATAGTGGTTTGGAATAAATCTTTAAGTAATTCAAAACAAGGACTCTTCAGTAAATAGTTGAAATTAAAGGGGGAGTTAGAGTCATCTGGTTTCCATTAGGATGATAAAATAGTTCACTTGAAACCTTTTACAAGATGCTTTGTTACTGGGAGGTGTCTGTGCATCTCACTCCATCACTAGCCATTTGACACAACATAAAAGGCTTCAAAAGCCATGCTAGGCCTCTTAATCAAAAACTAATTGTAATAGATATTGGGGAGTGTTAACACTGTGACCGCTAGGTTGTATCTTCAGTATATAAGCAGGAGTGAACATTAAACACAACCCTGAGTTGATAGGGCTTATCAGAATTTCGGAGTTAAGTGCTAAGTACTGCAGCCCGGTATCGGCGCGCTCTTGCTTTGTACCACTTTTGGAGTTAATTGCACTGTAGGACTTCAACTTCCCAACAAAATTTATAGCATCGTCAGAGAAATTGGAAGCCCGCTGAAGAAACTGCTGCAGTTCACAGGAGTTCAGTGAAACCACGGGGAAAAAAAAATGTAGTTTCTACTTCAGCGTCTAAGACATTTGCGGAGGAAGAGGGGGTCCCCCCTCCGCCCCTCCCCAGTTTGCCCCATAATAAAAGTGAGCTGTTTCTCCCGCTTGCAGGTTTACTTGCTGCTAACGCTGTGGTGGAAGAATTACGGCACCAGCTCCCCCAAATCATGCCGCCTCTAAAACTGTCACTAAATTGGCATACGTGCTTGCTTTGCATTCCCGTATGGCTTATTATGAGTGTTGACGTGAATATTCGCAGCGCTCCTGGAAACAGCTTTATTGATTTTACTGATACAGGGTGGGATCGGAGTTACTGATTTTAACTTAATTCATGCATTTTTCCAGATAACAGATGACCTTAATATTTACCCACGGTTGCACCATAATAAACCCAGGCCAGATCCTCTTCTGTTATATGAACTGTTGAAAATAAGAGTTCAAATTTTTTAAGCAAGGAGCTCAGAACCAGACTGTCATACAGTGAGGAAATCAGAGATACGGCAATTTACTCCAGCTGAGAATGTAGCCCACAGTGTAAAATTCCTTGTTCAGCGCAGTAAAGTGCATTAAAAAGACTGCTGCTGTTATTTCTCATGAGTTCATTATAACCTGTACGCTACCAAAATCTCTAGACAGCTGTGTTCCTTTTTACTCCAGTTTCAAACAATATAATTAAAAAAGCATTTGATGAAATGTAGACATTTCTACCACTTACACTGGAATGCTGGCACCATCCAAAATCAGCTAGTCTGTAAATACCAGATTAGGATCTGTGTAGCCAAGGTTTTTATTCTAGGAAAGCATATTCAAAAGAAAGTCTCAACCTTTCTTGGTGAAGAATGAGCTTTATTTGTAAAACCCATAATTATCTCAAATGTTCTGAGAAGCTGGGAGAGCTGCAAATGTTAAAACAAAACATAAGGAAACAGTTTTGGACATTTAAGTGGAGGCAAATAAGGACGATGTACTTTTCCCCTATTAGTTTACTATATAAATGAGAAGACATTACAGAGCAAAATTTAATTAAAGTAATTGACCAAATTGCATTTTGTGGTAGTTATTGTCGTTAGCAGCCCTGATTCCTCTGTCAAAAGGATTTGCTGAAGATTATTTCTAAGGGGTATTTATTATGAATATTAATCTCTCCAATAAGTACCATCAACATACTAAAATTCATTTGAAGCACTTTATGGAAGACTGCAAACAGAAATGACTGGTGAAAAACAAGGTGTCTAATCATGTTAGCTTGGTTCACACATGGTTAAACCAGAAGTAGAACAGGGAGAGGAAATGTAATAAAAGGTATATTGGTTATATTATGATGAAAATGTGCTCAAAGGGTACCTGATTTCCAAAGAAATTCAGGCTGCACTACCAGGAATGCTGACGACTCTGCTGTTTAAGGCAGGTTTTTATATAGTCTTGCGCTGTCTCACTGGAAAAGTCTGATTCTTCAGCCCGTGTGTTAATTCCTGTTTGATCTTTTTAGTGATTGTTTGCAGGAAGTATATAATTAAGGAGGGCCAGAATTCCTACGGATAACTTGGTTTGCAGGTGCTACCCACGCTGCTTATACCAACAACAGACAACTTGGGTTGGTTATTCGATACCCCAAATTGTATCCGTCAAGCCCCTCTCTTCAGCAGGGGGAAGGACACACTTTTTAATTACAGTGCGTGCATGAGGGCTGTATAGAGTTGCATCGTTGTCTCTTCCAGCAGCTTAGATGATGTAGTTTCTTTTCGATGCTGCTTGGTCTTCTTATTGAGAAAAAGAAAGAAGTGGAGGTGAGAGAAGGTAGGGATTGGCAATGAGAGAAAAACACAAAGGGAGAAAAACTAGGAATTCTTGACCCACTTTTTTCCATTTTCTGTGCTCTGGAGACAGGGTTTGAAGACTAGTGGCTGTATGCTGGAGGAAGAAAAGTAATTTATGAGATTGCCAGGGTTGCAGGTTGGGTCAGTCTCAGTCCTCCTCAGCATCACCTCATCCTTCCTGTCCTCCACCTCTTCACTTTGAACATTTTTTCCTTCCCTTTCAACAACGCCATCTGCAACTTTCATACCACCTGTGTTTAAAATAAATACCTGACAGCAAATAAGCCCTAAGTATACACAAGTTGGGTATCTCAAGTTGTCTTGCAGTTCCAGACGCCAGCTTCTCTTGTCCTTTTAATAAAGGCTCAGATCCCTATCGTCTTAGTGCTCTGCCTCCGTTCTGCCAGGAGGCATTCCTTTCCCTTCCTTATGAAACAGGCTGAACATTTTCCCCGTGTAAACATTGTTCCACATCTGTTCATGCTGAAGAACATCAGAGCACCGTTTCCCAGAAATCGTTCTGGCTATGTGTGACCAAATGTACCGCAGAGGAACCAACATGAGGTCAGGAATTTCCTCAAAGTCGGGGTTGGGAAGAGTCACTTCACCCCATTGCCACAGTTCCTACAATAACTTTTTAATAGGCTTTATCCACCTATTAGCACCAGTCAGTGGGACTGTGGCTGCACAATCCCTCTGCATAGACCAGGGCCGTGGCAGCCACTGAACTACTGACCTGGAAGTAAAAACCCCAAACTAACTCTGTTCCTGGGTACAGTAAAAAAGAGAAACATTTCTATTGCTGAATATGGCAAAAATCCTTAAGGGAGTCCACTGATTACACTACTGAGATTTGTATGAACTAACTAGGGTAAATAATTAGACTGTATTTTAATTAATATATCAGTGCCTGCTAGCACAATATAGTTAAATTTGTGCCACTATTAGAGCTGAATGAAAGAAAATTGTCCTATTTGTGGTGAAATTATAATCATGACCTTTCCAAGAAAAAGATAAGGCAAGAAAAACCCTGCAACTCTTTTTTGGGCTGAAAGAAGTCAAGAGGTGCCTTTAGTTCACCAAGTGCCCATGTGTCTCTTCTCTAGGTAGCAAACCTGAATCTGGCAAAAGCGCCTCTGGTGAACAGGGAAATGAGCCACACATACACATATATATATATATGTGACACAGATCACAAAATGAGGGCTAAAAATACAGCTCAATTATTCAAAGTATATAATTTTTTTCAAGCTTGACCTTGTTATTACTTTGACGCACCCGTGTCACTCAAAAGGGGCCTTCTTGCACAAACAAGAAAAAAATATCTGTGCATCGCAACGCATGTTTTCCCCAAAACCTTGCTCCCCGGCTAACGTTGCAGTTTGGGGGAAGAGACTACGCCCTCCCCATGGAGCATTAGCAGTGGTTTTGCAGGACCAGAAACAACCGAGCTATGGGGTGAGGTTTTTTCCCATCTCCACCACGAATGAGACTTTCTCCCTCACTGCCCGAGGAGGCAACTCCTCACCATCTTTCCATCAGGAGGAAGGAATGGAGGGATAATTAATCCTTTGGACCTCTCTGTACAAAAGAGGTGGTCTTTGCAGCAGCAAAGCGGTGCCAGTCTGCAGCCATCCTCCCATGGTGAGGCAGGGATCCAGAGCCCTTATCAGAAGGTGAAGTCTGTGTGAACTCCCTTATCTGGGCAATCAGCAGGAGCCAAGGGTGAAGGATGTGGAGGGAGGGCTTGCCAGCAGAGACGTGTGATGGTGAGCCCTTTGCAGCTACCGCTCTGGTGGCACCTGAGGACCATGGTGGCCCACACCAGGGCTCCAAAGACATCATGGAGATGCACCAATGGGTGACCCTGAGGGTGACAGGGAACTGCTTTCCAGCAGCCAAGAGCCCAACTCTGCAAAGAAAGCCTCCCTGTGCTGGCTTTGCAGGAGGAGAGGCTTTCTGAGCCTATACTTCCCAAGGTGGCAGCTGATCTCCACTCTGTGGCAGCCAGCGTGAAACACGAGGGCTTGATTTTCAGAAGGTGGGAGGCTTAGCACTTGCTGAAAATAAGACCCATTTAAGTTGTCACGACAGCAGTCACCTTGAAAGATTTAGGCCACCCTGTCTGGTTAGCTGGCCGTTCCCCTAGCATTTATCAACCCCCCGCAACGATTCCCTCCCCTTCAAAAAGCTGTTTATTTTTTGATCTCCCCATGACAGTTAAGGTGTCACAGTGGTTAATATTATTGCTCCTCCAAACTTCTCCCACTTTTGGCCCACACAAGGCAGAGGATAACCCCTTCCCCTCTGCCCCAGCATCACTTATCAAAAACACAGAGTGAAGGAGGCACCACACAATTCAGCTTTAACATTAATCTTCCCACTGGCTTCTCATTACTTTGCCAATAAGATGATCTTCCTCACACCACATTTCGATATATTTGACATCTGTCATAAAACTCAAGTCACACATATCTGTCTTCTGGTAAAATGAGTCATCCTACAGAGACCCATGCTATACTGTTCAGGTCTTGCCAGAAATAATTATTGACATATTGTCAACACATCCAGCCTACGGTATTAATAGGAGCCGTAAATTACCAGCCTTTTTCCTTCCCTCTACCTAGCAAGGAAATGAGGGAACATACGGCAGGAAAGCAGGTACGTGGCATTTGGGTGATGGATCCAGGCATGGCCATTCACTGCTCTCTAGAAGCTTTGCATGATTTAATTGTATTTAAGAGAGTAACTAGTTTCAGAAATCGTTCAAAACTAGTACTGACTTCCCCTTTGGTTTGGTACCTTTTGGTACGATACAGGCCATGATGTCTCAACAAAACAAAACCCAGCTACTGACTCCCCCAAACTTGTAGCTGATAAACAGTAGCTATTTAGGGGAGAGAGGTTACAGATAGAAGTTGGACTATCCTCAGCGTAATGTCATTGACTGCACTGAAGAGAGACGTTTAACCTGCTCTTGGTACTTGCGGCACAAGACAGATGCAACTTTTCTGTTTCATCACGGATACGCAGTGCTCCCCAATTGATTTCATTAACAACCTAGGTATACTTTCGATTATTTTCCTGCTTTTTTTCTTTTAAAGTGTAAGCTGCCATAGCTAAAGGAGAAAGACTAGAGATTACAGCCATAGCTAGAGGAGATGAATAGCCTTTCCCAGAAGCAGTATGCTCCTGCAGAACAGTCACTGGGTGGAAACACTGCTGCAGGTCCTTCCTGGGGTTGCTAAAGCGGATTCAGTTACCACCCGCTTGCAGCTTAGGGCATCACAGGTTGCCTTTGCTCCACATATTGGTACCAGAGGCAGAAGGTTGAGGTGGTTAAAGCGTTTTCTTGCAGATCCAGAGAGAGAAGCACAAGCTCTGCTTTAGAGCCATGACTGAGCTGTAAGCAGTACCTGGGAAGTCAGTGATAGACATCACATGATGTTCTGCTCCATCGGCTACAGAGAAAGGCCATTAGGCTTGTGTGATTAAGCTATGCCGATCTACAGCCAGGCAGGCTTTAACCTTGACCTTCAGCAGGTGAATACTATGGTTTGCAGCACTCTACCGTTGCTCTCTGGAGTAGAGACTATGATTGTCTTGTTAGAGACCAGGTAGAATGGGGACCACCTTGGGGAGGACGTTAATTTTGTACCAGCAAGCCTTCAAAGGCTGCTATGCTAGAGAACGTGAAGTACCCCCTGCAAGAGGGCTTTGGCATAGGGTTTTGCTGAGGATAGGGAAAAGGGAGGGTGAATCCACTGAACGTCACCTGCACATAGCGGACGTGTTGTGGGAGAATACTCCTTCTTGCACAAATCCCGATCCCCAGCTGCAGTGCCAAAACCTCAAATCTTTTTGTGCAACCTTCATTTGTTTTTGTATGACCCCAACTGGGATGACATCAAGAGTGAGGTACCCAGACAAAGAGGGTACGCGTATCGCAGTGATGTTCCACAGGCCCAGCAGTGGCAAAAATATCACCTCGGTATTTTACGTTTTTAGCCCTTCCATAAATACAGGAGCATTGAGAGCACCTCAAACTAATTAATAAGCTGCTCTGTATCTTTGTGCATTACCTTTCTTTTCCCCCTTTGATTCACACACAAATTATTTTTAGAAAAGGGAAAAAAAGTTTCATTTAAAAAAAAAAAAAAAGCGATGAACTGAGGTCTGGCACTGCTCATCTGCTCTGTTCATCGCCTCAGCAGTGTATTAGGTTTGTGGGAAAGTGGAGGAGGGAGACAATGTGGAGGCTGTCCTCACTGCTGTCACCTCCCTCACCCCAAAGCCTCCCAGATCCTCAGCAAGCATCAACTCCCTTCCTTCCTCCCCCTCAAAAAGCTCTCGTGGTTATATTCACAAAATCCTGGTACATATCACTGACCTGTACTCTGTCCACTTTCCATCTTCTTCTATAGGGGGCAGATGTTGTTACAAGGCAGTTCATTTTTATGGCGTGTGTGTGGGTGGCAGATTCCTGGATTAACCGACTTGGAGGCAATTCTAGCCTTACACTGTAGGCACCATGTGATGGCACAGGCACATCAGATACTTGGGTCAGGTGTTGAGTTCTTGGGCAATATTCTGGGTCAAGAAAAGTGACCTGAAGAGACCATTTTAAATCCTGCTAATTACAGTATCCCTGAATTTGCTCTAGTTTTTTTCCAGGTTAGCAATGGTAAGAGTGCAGAAAGCCACTCGTGCTTCTCTGCTTGGGCTTTGAGCTCTGACACACCGGAGGCTGTTGTCTTTCATTATTAACTTTGGCAGCATTTAAATTAAGTAATATCTTGACAGGGGAAAGGAAAGGAATGAAGGGCCCTGGGAATATTTTTTTCTCCTTTTTTTTTTTCTCCTGTACTGCATTTGATGTGTTCCAAAAAACACTAGAAGATCTGCTCTTCAGAGACCAAAAAAAAAGTTTATAAACCCCCGCTAGTTGAGGTAGTTTGGCAGCACATAGCAGGATGGAGAATTATCATCTGTCCAGGGAAATCCACCCCCCCACTTCTCCCAACCCTCTTTCAGCTGGTGCATGCAAGATGTTCCTGCTCACTTCATCCTCAAACATTTAAACACTTCGAGGACCACACACCTACAGTGTGTTATTTGCAGGGCTTTCTAAGCCGAAATCCAGTGTGCGTGCATGTGTATCTGTGGGTGGGAATGGCTGGATAATGTTACCGTGATAGCTGATGATAATATTTCTACCAATTGTTAAGCTTCCTAAGTCTCCACTTTGTGAATGCTTCAGTGTATCGTTTTCTGAAAAACGGAGCCTTCCTTGCCTAGGGAAAGGTACGAGTCAATAACGTGTTCATGCGAGATTATCTAGGAACCTCTGATTTACTCCAGAGAAAAAAGTCTCCCTTACACAAATGCACCTTTCTAAACACTTCAGGGGTCGCATGGTTCACTGCAGGATTGTGTCAGTACAGCCATAAAATAAGACGGCAGTTCAAGCTGTCTCGGACTAGCAGGGTAGCAGGTACTGCAGAAACACAGATGTGGTGTAGTCTGAGCTGTTTAAAAGCGGTTGCTTGCTTGTGAGCACTCTGGTCTTAGCCCAAATCGATATCAGGAAAACGTGTGAGGAGCGAGGGAGTGTCTTTCTTCTGTGCTTCAGGAAAAACAATGTGGGAGGAGAGATAATTTTGATGAGTCAAATTCCTAATTCCCTTCAGACCTGTAAAGGCAGTAGGAGTTGCTTCACTTTCATCTTAACATGCAAAGATGGGTGAAGTTAGAACAAAGGAGGGTGAAAAAAATAAATGAGCTTTTTTATAAAGTTTAAGGAAGACCAAAAGAAACAGCAGTGCTCTTGGTGTAAGGACAAAAGCAAAAGAAAACTATTATTCTGCATAACATACTATTTATCTCAGAATACTTATTCAGGCCCTGGCTTCTGGGAAGTCCTCTGCTCATCTTTTTTCCATTTCCTTTGCCATGGTGACTCCTCTGGGCTGTAGCATGCCTCGAACAAAGCACAATATCCTCCGGGACTTTGTTAAAAATACTGTTCAAGACCAACTTATGGCTCAATTCTTCTGAGTTTATCATGCTTTGTTTCATATTTTCCACTAGTTTCTTCTCTTTGTCCACTGCATCAAGGCACAAAATTCTTATTTTAATCCAAGACGTTTACAAGTTAGATCCCCCCCAACCATTCCCTCTTCTCAGTTGCTTTTGTCCTGACTGTACACTTCTCCCTCAAGCAGTATCAGTCTCAAAGCTTCTCAAACTCCCTAAATTAACCATAGTTTCACCCCTCAAAACACTCTGTCACTCTCCTATTCTGCAGCACATAGAAAATCTCCATCTTAGACTTCTTGCTTGTGACCTGCTCGTTATATTTACAAAATTGCACACACAGTAGCATTTGCTAAAGCATTCTTTTAATCCTGCCAGCTTTCCATTTCTTTCTTATACAATGCCTTCTGCTTCCTTACCCCTTTAGGTCTGCTCCAAAATCCAGTAAGTTACTGGGTAGGGGGGGAAATTCTGATTTCCAAGGCTTTATGAATCAAGCTCTTATCCCCACTGAGGTTTTTTGGGGCATGGATTCATTTACTACCATTCTCAATTTACCTTAAATTTAGTCCCCAGCTTTCCCTGACTATAGTTACGATACTCAGCGGTTTTGCACCTCAAGCTCTGCATGAGTGATCTGGGTAGTCCTGGGGCAGAGGAACTCCTTTAAAAGATCTGAGAGAGGTCATTTAGAAATGTAAAACTATTGTTAGGGTGTTTAAATTTACCATAGAAGAGAAAATTCCTATGGATTCACCATTCAAAATGAGTTGTAAAATCACAGCTGAGCTACTTGTAGATTGCCTGGTACTAAAAGGTTCTGACTTTAATAAAACCATCTGGATTCTACTGTCGAATAAACAGTAAAAATTATACTGCTCCCATCGTCATGTTACTTTCCCATAGCCTTATCCTGAGAGTTCCCCTGGCTTGAAGGGGCACTCTTTCTTCTGGAGAGCACTGAAGAAATAGCTTAGTCGATGCGCAAAAGAAAAAAAAACATGAAAGAGCACGATGGAAAAGCTAAGCAATAACAGTGAATCATGCATTTCATTCGGAAAGCAGAGACCTCTAGTTTTGGTTATCTTTTGTGTGAACGGGTTCCCCGGTCTGGGTTCCTATTTTGTTTTTAAAGTCCCATCCCCCATCATGGCAAACCTCCTGCTCCAGCTGACAGTCTCGTTGTCCCCATGGCTGTCGTGGGAAGTCATGATAGATGGCTACACCATGACCCTTTTAGGAGGTGCGTGTTCATATTATGCTGAGAGACCTTTTTTGATCAATAGTCAATTCAAACCTTTTCACTTGTGTATACACACATATATATTTATGTTTATAATATACTTAGGTATAAATAAGTGGCTGGAGAATTGTTAAGATGAGCAAAACTACTTTGGTAGGTTTCAGCATTTTGGAACTCAAAGCAGCAGTATCTCATGAGTAAATGTGGTCATTTGCAGCATGCACAATATTTTTTTAATATTTTAGTCAAAGGGAGAACAGCCAGAATATTTTCGTTGTGGGGAGCACAGAGACCTGAAATAACTAGGTTTTGATACTAGCCATATTGCACTTCACTTTTCCTCAGCACAGAATGCCAGCTTGTTTCTTCAAATTAAGACAATATGCTTATAGTGATGAACCTTATTGGCCATCTATCTTCCTTTTGTAATCTGGCTCTCATCAAGCTGAAATGAAGCCATTTCTTCTGACTGTGGCTGATTAAACACAGAGTAAACCTAGATCTCTGAGGAGGCTCTAATGATTCTCCACAGGCCTGGTGTCAGCCCGGCACCTGCAGCATTCAGCTTCCCCATTTCCATCATGAAATGAAGCATCTGTTACAGAGAAGTGTTATCTTTTTATCATCGATGGTATCTTTCTGTTTGAATTCACCTACCCCATTTGGTATAAATTACAGCCATTTCATATGTAATGAATGGTCACACAGGATGCACTCTGGTTATTGGGGGTTAAAAGGGCACAAAATCCTTTTACTAAACCTTTATTTAACTTGGTGAAAGTTAAGACTACATGGCTTGTGTAAAACCTTCTTTCTTACAACAAACAGGAGGAAATACTTACCACGGTTTAATGCTGAAGCATTTTGATATTGCTTATCTAAATACTGGCCTTTGAGTTTTTTGGAAGCAATTTCTGGGGGAAACATTATTAGCTGCAGAAAAAAGAAACAGAGAAACATGTTCGTGCCAAAGACATTTCTGTCCCGGTAACTTGATTAACTATAAGCCTGAAATGTAAAAGTAGACAAGATTTGTTTGCTAGAAAGGGTAGTTGCCAACTTAGAACCTGCTGTAAATCCCACAGAAGTCAATTGGCATATTTTCAATTATTTCAACAGCGCTTGTTTAGATCAGGCCAAAGATCAGCTAGCTGTTTACATTTTGTGTGGTCCACATGCTCCTCTATGTTTTACCTTCTTCAGTTTTCTATCTGAGCTGAAATACGCAACTTTGTCCTAGAAACAATTTCTTTTCAGCTGATGGGGATTTGGGACATAACTTTGCCAAGCATTTCATTGTCTCCCACATATAACATGGGAAGTCTGGAGAACTTCACATCTCAAAGAATAAACTTTCAAAGACACTAACTCAAAAGTAAAACTTCGCTCGTTGCTCCTTGAAGTACTAGTATGACTGATGGGGAAAAAAGAGTTGTAAAACAGCTGTAATTCCACCTATTAACACGTAGCTACAAGAGGCGGGGGCAACAACTACACAACGGTCTTCTTGGTCACGTGAATCTGATAGACGTTGTCACATAACCACTTCAATAACATCTAAAGATTGCAAATAAGAGGTGGCCTTCTGTGTTTGATGTTGTAAATATAGATAAAGTCTTCAGTGACCTAAAGAAGAGCATAGAGGTAGTCTGAAGTAGCTTGCTCAGGTATTGATATGAGACCATTTGAAGGAAACCAGGGATCAGCACCACCTGTTTCTTAGCAAATTCTTGGAGTGTTGAATCATTGAGGTGGTAGATTAAACTGTGATAGGAAAGGCAGTTACAGTCCAAAGCATTTCACTCCGCTCATCGTCCTATGCCACGCTCTGAACAGGACATGCCACCACTAAACTCACTATGATCTACAGTCCAGCCTACTTCAGTAGTCTCCCCAGGCTTCACATTTCTGCTGTATGATGAGTGTCAATATGTTCTCTGTCTCACCAGGAGTGCCGAGATTTCTTTTCCTCATTTTTGTTAACAGGTGTAGAAGATGCAATGGGCATAAATTAGTATTGTCAATGTTTTATTGAATTACAAATGTTGAACTATCAAACAGGAAATTGTAATCACCAAAAAAAATTATGAACACAGCCTCTCTGATGGGCCATTTGCCTAGTTATTTTTCATAGCACATTACAGAGGAAATAATTCTACAGCATAAAAGTAACTTAAAAGCGTGCACTTTATTGTCAGGTTTAAACTTTCAAGTACCTGTTATCTACAGAGAGCCAAGGGTTGCTTAATGGACCCATTGCGGGTGGAAAAAATCATCCTTGTGAAAATAAGGAAGAGTGAACAATTTTGTAACAACATGCATCTTCATGATCGTTTTGCAAGCCTGCGTTATGTGGCCACTTTCTGCTGATCCATTTTGTAGCAAGCAAAATCATATTGTCTTACCACAAGAGCACACTTGTTATTCAAAATAATTAGGACATGAGTCATCTTAGTATCAAAGTTGGCATTAGTGATATATGGGGCTGATGACTGATGAGTCCAATGAACGTTTGACTCATGTAGACTTAAAATATGCAGCTGAAAAGCTCAGTTAATTCAGAAGAGACACAGCATAGCAGCGATAGCATCTTGTAAAAGCAAGATCCAAGACAAGTAGAAATGCAGTAACACTAGTGATGAAAACAGCTGAGGTCCTTGGATTTCTCAGAGCAGCTGAAAAATGGAAGAACTTTTTCATTAAAAAATTCAAAACTTAAGTGTTTTCCCCTTGACAAGGTACAAACTGTAATTTTTTTCCCCTACTATTTACATGATATTTTTGTAAGCACTGGAATTGGTTTTGTTCCCTGTCCTTTTCCTTTAATTTTTCCTTTTTGTTACTTTAGTTGAATAAGTGAATGATATCCAAAATTTCAGTTTGGTTTGGAAAAGTTATAACAGCAGAGAGAAAAATGAAACTAGCCTAACCACTTTAGAGAGTTTCAGTTTTCCTTTGTTCCCTTCTGTAACTTCTCCAGAATCAAAGATTTGGAAGAGTTAGTCCAAAAATAGGAAAAATAGGGAGAAGAAGGATGAGGAGTGCAAAAGGAGGAAAAAGAAAAATGGTGGAAAAAATCCAAACCACTACCTATTTTCTTAGAGGGAAAAAAAAAAAAACCAAAAGGAAAATGAGGAAATAGGTGTTCGGTATTTATTTCAAACAAAAGATAGAAATAGGAAAATCTAAAAAGAAGCTTTTGCTTTATTCTCTTCTGGTGGACACCAACCATTTCCCTGTCAGCAACTGTCTAATGGACTAATACAGTTAACATGTGGCAACTATTTTCAACCGTAGTTAGCTGTCTGCTGCTGTGTTTCAGACATAAGGAAGGTTTCCAATGCCCAACAGCTGTCTGTTTTTTCCAGCTTTACTATGGGATCTAACAAAAGCCATTGCACCTAATAGCCTTTGACTTAGTTTAAAATGTAGCAACATTTCCATCTAAATACGTTTTAGGACAGTATCAAGGTATAAATCTGTGTCACATGCAATTCATTTTGAATGCCAGCTTCTGTAAGGACTTCCACTTGGTATCGCAGTCAAAAAGGTGCCCCAAAATCAACTATCTTCAAAGCTGATTCATAGGGTGGTAAAACTAATAAGAGCTTGTATTTCAGCAGCTGGACACCCTGAGGGCAAACAGAAAGCAATGAGAGCCAGAAACTCCAGTTAATATTTTCTTCCTCCATGGGATAGCTTTGGGTGATGCGAGGACGTTCCCCACCTTTGTGTTAGGTCCAAATGTTGACTGTCGTTTGAGTTAACAGGCTATAAAGCAGTGGAGAGCAGCCCAAGCTGCATATCAGGTGACTGTAAAATTTAAGGGACCATGTTTCTATCTGCAACCTCAAATAGAAACCTAATTTGCAATGAGTCAAAAATAAACATTTAAAAATTAGGAGGAGAATACATGATTATCTCCTCAACAATTCCAAACACCAAAGCATCTAATCACAAGCTTAATGTTAAAGGATTTGAAATCTCTGGAACCAGTCTTAGGTTTATAATTAGGCATATAGTATAGTGGTCCTCTAGAAAAAAATCCGACCATTTCACTCCTCTAATTCTTTTTTAAAGAGCTGCTGGTTTTAGGTTTAAAATCTAATCGTGACACAATCATATTGGTGATCAAGTATCTTCTTGCTATAAGATTTTTTTCTTTACTGATTTAAATGCAGTAATGTATGTACCCCATATATAATGATGTCTGTAGAGGCTCCGTTAATGGACTGAGGCCATTCAATGCTTTTTTCCAAGCCATCAGATCATTCTGTAGTTATTCTGGGGAAGAAAAAAAAAAAAAAACAGCTAGAACAAAATATCAGAGGTGGGCACCAAGTTAGATGATTGTGAAGAACAATATGTGAAAAATGTTGTGATCACCACAGATGAAAAAACTTGGAGATGAAATTGGTCTTTCACAGTAATATCAGTTCGTTTCATCAACAACAGTGTACCTGGACAATGTGCCAGTGTCATTGACTTTCACCGTTTTAAAGGCTTTTAATACTGATTACTGCACAGCGAACAAAAGCTTTTCTTGTGAGAAGTCTGAAAAGGTTGATTATATGTACATTACAGCTGAAAATGGATCAGACAAGTAGTAAGTTATGAAAGTATGAACACAAGAGAATAAAACCATTCACCGGGCTTGAATTACTTTAGTTTATCTTCTTAGGCTGAATGGTGGCTGTGGTCTTTTGCAACTCAAATAAAAAGCACAGATCAAGATGAGATAAAGATAACTGAGTATTGGCAGCGTTAGGCAATAAGATCAGTAGCGGGAATGGAAGAAAACTTTGATAACCACACAGACAAATTTTTAAAAGTTACAGTAATAGAGGCAAAAGTCATCTGTAGCTACTACAGTCCAGTAAATTAAGCACTGAGACAATAAAAAGATACAAGCATCTGTTCTTGCATTTCTTTATAAAAAGATGTTTGGAACTGAAATTATTCTGGCCAGCTGAAGGGACTGTCTCTGATGTTCCAGTTAAACATGGTTTGAAAGCTTCCAAGAGATGAGAGTGGGTAAAAACTTCCATATTAAGGCCCACACAGGAGGGTAAACTTCATTCAAAATTCAAAGTTCTGTTTTACACTGGGGCGGGGGTGGAAAAACCCTCCTGTTAAAAAAAAAAAAAAAAGTTTGTTTCTCAAAAGAATTTTCAAGGTGCTTTAGAATCATGTTTCTTTCCATATCTGGCAAAGAAAATTAAGTTTTAATTACTTTATGCTTGTTTAGCATGAAAGAGGCAACACAGGCATCGTGGAAGGATGTGATATCAGGATTCGTGTTGGTTGCAAGAGCTGACACCTCAGGAGGAACACGGCCTGGCCTGCAAGGCTGAGGAGAATTTGCAGATTGAGCAGTCAGGAAAAATAGCTGATCATTTTCTTTAAAAACTGCATTTTTGCTCTCAAAGTCACAATAAAAAAAAAAAAAAACACAGAAACCTCAGTATTACTCTTGTGAAACAAAGCTCACACTTTTTAGAACAAAATACCCTAAATTAAATTTTAGCCACAACATTAAAGGGTCGTTTCCAAAAGATGAAAGTACATTCTGTGGCAGTGTAAAAGGATAATAGAGGGCGAAAAAGAATTACAACACACTAGTATTACTGAAAAAAGAGCGTGAGTTGTGATATCCATGAAATGTTAAATTTTCCGCTATTCACAAGGCTCTGCATTCTTAATATCTGTAAAGAATGGTCATCTCAGTTGCTAAAATATAACCCAAACGCTCAAGCCACGGGGCTAAAATACTCTAAAGTAGCCACTACATCCAGCTGATTCTGCCATTTAGCAGCTCTCCTGTAACATCAGCGGTGTAACCTTAGTCCCCAAAAATTGGAGGGCGAGTTATGCCGTTGACCCCAGTCTGATCTGGCTCTAGGACAAGCAACCGTGCAGTCCCCTGGGGCTATGAGCCATGGGGAAACTCCGGGGCTCTAGGAGGTGGAAATAGCCCCAGACACCTCAGCTGGAGGAGAAAGGCAGAGCTGTGACCTCTCCCTGGGGCTGTCAGGAGCTTGAAGCAGTGGGGTCAGGTTTTTCACCCAGTTTGTCTCATCTTAGGCACGCAAAAATGGAGAGACCCCAAACCGGTGCCCACTGGTGACCCACTGAAACGTGCTAGGTGCAGCCTCATGTACAAATAGCTTATGTTAGCCACTGGCCTTTTGGTGCTTATGTATGCTAAGTGCACCCTATCTTATGAAGAAATTCATGTGTGCATGCGTTTAGACACATTGCTTAGACACCAGACAACCTTATATTAAATATCGCAGGTTATGTGAAAACTCCCATGCTTTTTCCCTAGATATCACACGCTCCTACACACACATATATCCATATACACGCACGTACACTTGCATGCAACAACTATCTTCTCAGCAACAGACAAAAATTTGCTAATTGATGTTTGTTAAAATTAATATTTTTTGCCAGTCAGAATTAGTCACGCACGAAGCATCCTGAGCTTCAAGTAGGCTGTCTTAATTAAAGTTTTATCTGTCACTTAATGGAAGAATTATTATCAATTTTGATCACTCTGTTTTTCTTTCGCTATATCAGCCTGTGCGTCCCTGTGTACGAAGCAAAATTTCTTTCTGATTTCAAAGGCGGGTTGATTTATTTTAGAGCCTTTGCTGCGTCCTAGGCTATCTCGTATACAATACTCTCACTCCGCATAGCGCAGAAGCCACGCAAACAGGTGAACCCACAAAAGGAAAGGACGCTGCACATGCCAGATATTTTCATGAAACGTAATATTGGTCGCGCAGCTTGGCTTTCACCTGCTTCAGACATTTTCAGCTGCGAAAGGCCGTAAGATTACTGCTTCTGCGGACAAAAGAAGGTTCTACTTGTTTGTTTGTTTGTTTTAAATCAAACCATAGTTCAGTGACACTGATTTCTCTAACGTATGATCTATTGCCCTTATGCAAATCTGGAATAACAGCACTGACATGAATGGAATTAAATCTGGAGTCATTCAGGAGCAGCTGAGATCCAAATTCCCCAATCACTAACATTTTGTTCCAGATTGCAAAACTTCTTGTTAGAGCACAAACGCTCTTTTTATGAGAAGAGTTTAAATGAGTTGTTAGTGACGTCTTCACACAGAGAGCTGGAGAATTTATTTGTACTTTACAAAGAACCTCTTCCTCTCTTTAAAAGCACAAGTTGTTTTAATTTAAACTAATAGTCAAAGTTTCTTGCCCTGAGTCTGGTGTCAGCTATACAACTGTACATCGTCTCTTTATCAATGTAGGAGTGCAACGGCATCAAGACCATGCACTCAAGTGAGAAGTATAACTATCCTCGTATTGCTTCCCTCAGATTGCTAGAATTAATCCACATTTACACGCCACTCGTCTGTAAGGGACAGTTAGTGCCCAACTCTTTCCTTTTAACTGTGGAGTCAATTCGAATTGCAGGAAAGACAAGCAGCTCTATATTTTTTAACAGAAAATAAATCAAAATCTCCCTTTTTCCGAATAGTCACAGATTCAGAAAGCTGAATCTAGGGACAATATGTCCCAGAAACTGCACCGTCACCAATACAGCGGAATAAATCAGGAATGCTTTGGTGGCTCTTCTAGGCAGTTCTTTTTCTCTTTTTTTTTTTAAAAAAAAAAAAAAAACAACCACGTAGCAGCCAATCTTCCTCTTGTGCCACACTGACGTCAGTAAACACAGACATCTACAGAATTCTCTTTCAAGTATTTTGGCTGCATGCAGTGGAGCTTTAATAGGATCCGTCCTTTCCTGACAGGTCACAGTATGCTGACTAAGTTTAGTTACACTTTATGATTTCAAAGGCTTCTTCCCAAAAGATACTCCCCTCTCCCCTCCTTTTTTTTTT
>VYXH01008442.1:24235-59114 GCA_013397275.1 Burhinus bistriatus | reverse complement strand
GAGAAATCAAAACGCCAACAACCGAAAAAACCTGGCCTCAGTCCTGAAAGTCAACATTATGTTAACATTCCCTGCAATACATAAACGATGCCAAAACCTATTACAATTGCAGTAAATTTTGATTACTGGAGTTGTTTGTTATTTATGTCTAGAAGATAAAGATAATATTGGGAATAGCCCTCTTCTTTTCTGTGTATAAATTACATCCATAAAATATTGTGTTTTTTAAACAGTAAAAAAACTTGATTGAGGTCTTCAAATTGTCGTGTCTATTCTGCTTCAAGAAAACCACCTTTGGAGAGTGAGCAGGCAGTGGCATTTCTTTCATTCTCATTTACTTTCATTAATAAAAATTGAGCAACTCTAGACCAAGTCCAGAAAAGTCCAAAGAGTAGCAAACAGCTCCTAGGAGCAGAGAAGGAATCCTTTTCAGAATAGGGTCATCAAAAACATCAGCTTCCCCAGAAACAGCCCATTGCCTGAGAGTTAAGGCATTCTCCTAGAGGTAAGATTTAAGTTTACACTCTCATGAGCAAAGAAGAGGAATAAATCCAAACCTCCACTTCCTTGGGGATATGGAGATAAAAGGTGGGGAATGGCCTTTCTGCCAGCTGACTTTTGGGAAGTACCTTGAGAGCAACAGTCAACTGCAGATCCCTTGACATCAAACGGGATGTCCCGCATGTGAACAGCACCAGCCCCAGGCACAAGCTCTGCGCTGCCCGCTCATCGCTGGATCCACATGCTGGATTCCTTAAAAAAAAAAAAAAAATTAACCTTGAGTTCCTATGCTATTTTTCTCCTCCCAAAAACCTAGATTCATATTATGAGAAACTTTTGTAGGTAGGAACGGTCTTCCTCCAGCAGAAAAGCACAGACAATTTTATTTCAGTTGCTGTTCTTAAAAAAAAAGACCCAGCAGATCACCTGGTGATTAAGACTGCAAGAGGTATATCTCCATCTAGAAAAAAAAAGAAAAAAAAAAACAAACCCTGCAGCTTCTTTTACTTATACTTTTATTGCCTTAACATTTCTGCAAGACAAAACTAGAAAGGGAACCCCAAATTTATGGGGTGAAGAATTAAATGAGTTAATCCCTCCTAGAATATTCCAGATGAGCAAACAGAAAACATGCCTTTTTAATATTACTATTTTCAGCAAACCCTTCCAATAAGCTGATACCATCCAAAGTAGCAAAGGTAGAACGAGGGGGAAAAGGAAGAGAAAGAAACATCTCATGGAAGTAGCCCAAGGGAGAAATAAGTTCATGACTAGCACATTTACACCTTCCTTGATTTATTTAGGGTACAAGAATAGCGTAATATGACCTGTTTGCTTCCCTAACAAGCTTTTATATTTGCAGCAGATCAAGTCCAGACCCACTTCTCGTGGTACAGGCACCTCTCACAGCCCTACAGAAGACCAAAAGCACAGACCTAAGATCTCTCCAGCTTCCCATAAGCTTGGGGGGAGGGGGAGGAAAAGAGCAACTAAAGAAAAAAAAAAAAAAATTCCTGTCTAATTTTTCTAGTTCAGTGGAGTTTGGCTTTTTATAGAGCCCAGGTTTATTCTCCCCGCCCTAAGGAAGAACACACCAAACAGGGGAGCGCTTTTGGGTACCTCCATGAAACCCTCCCAAGGAAATAGTTCCCATCCCCTTGTGTCACTTCTCAAAAGCTCACCATCTGCTGCAGAGGCTGATAGTTGAAATAACCAAAAAAAAGAGAAACAGCTGGCAAATAAAAGCCTAAATTTTCCAAGACACCCCTTGTCTCATGAGATGGAGAACTCGAAGTCCTCCAAGGTCCCAGCATTCCTTTGGGCCGATTTACATGTCAGGTCCCAGCTGGGTATAAATTCAGTGCAGCCCCAGGGCTGCTCCTCTCAATGCGTCTTCTTCCCTGGTGTGTGGGGGGATCTTATGAGTCGTTAGAAGGGAATTGAGAAGGAAAGAAGAGGTTGTCTTCTAGGTAGAAACTGCTCTCATCCTGAAAGGAAGGAAGATGCTTTCCGTGGCTCTGTTTCTATGCAAAACTGCTCTTAATCCATCCTGCTTATTTTATTTATTCCAAAATTGTTAGTACTATGTTTTGTTAAATCTAAGAGATAGAAGGAGGAAGATGAGGCTTCTTAATTTGGTTGGGTTTGGTTTTGTTGCTTTAGAGGTTTGTTAAGGTTCTTCTACAGCTTGAAGTGCTAAAGCTCAGACTTGTGAGCACTTCAGATGGATAGTCTCTGTCCAGTCTTCCAGGACTACTGCTTATGAGAGAGAGTAAATATTAACTCCTCCTCTTTTCTTTCCTCTTTTTTTCTATTTCTATATAGAAAGCAGAGGCCAGGTTAAGCTTCTGTCTTCCTGGAGAAATAGGAAATGTATTGTTTAACTGCAGCAAACCTTTACTGCTTTTTTTCCTACATACGGTGAAGCAAAGTGGATGTTCAGGAAAGGACATACCCTACTGAAACGTGTTTGGGGCTGGTGGAGGCAGGCTGGCTGTGCAAACAGATCTTTAGGGATTTATGATGATCAGTTTTTCAAGCATTAGGAAAGCCTGAGAGCACATTATTTTTAAATGAGTTATATATTTAGCGCTACGCCCACCATTCTTCCAGTTCTAATTTTAGAGGGCAGGGGACAACTCTGGCACTATTGTAGCCTTGTCTAAATTTAATATAGTTGAGCAGCTGATGATTATCAGAGAGATTGCCTTTTTGCTCCTTCAGGAATTTTTCACTCGGGAAAAAAAGTCGCTGTGTAGTACTCTGCCTAAAGTATTGCACAAGCTGTTGTAGTACATGAGAAAAAAAGTGTGCTCTGAAACAGTCGTTTAAGCCCTACCTCTTACTCCAGGTAGGGATTTCAGATACAAGAGAAGTGAACGAGGTTGGTTTGGACAATATTTTCCTTTGCCTCCTGTAGAAAGAGTAGTAACTTGTGCTGGCATATACTGGTACACCAGTCCTATCCCATCTCCTTACGAGTACAGGTGCCACTAGATAAAGAACAGAAGATAAAGAACGCTAGATAAAGAACAGATCCTTGTTTTTCTAAGGATCTTCTGGTTCACCAGTTGCTTTGTGGAAGAGGTGAGGAGTGTTGTTCCCATCTGCTTGCCCAATGACAAGGGTCAGGTGGTCCATCCAGAGCCATGGTTTGAAGACCAGAAGAGGAATTCTTCTATTCCTTCAGTTCAGCCTCTTGCAAGATAAAGCCTCCAGATGGTTACCCTAGTTACAGTCATGGGTGAGTGTGATTTTTAACTCTTACATAGGCCTCAGAACAGTGTAGGCTCAATGTGTTGTTTTTCTTATTACGGCCCTAGTGAGCAGTATCGTCTCAAGCAGTGTCTCTCTGAATTTGTCAACTGATACGCTATTCATATTTTATGGAAACAGAGACGTGTGATGCAGGGAGGTTTTTTAAGCGTTTGTAAGTGATTAAAGGCAACACACACAAACACTTTAGTATTAGAGGCAAGCTTAATCAGCATAACTCTACACAGTGTCAAAGACTCATTCTAGACAAAGGGAGTTTAATGAAAAGCTCTGTAAAAAGAGGCCTTGCAGCTTCCTATGAATATTAGGCTTTCTGCCTTCCTTCTGAAATATATTAACAGCCTCAAGAGGGATTATTGATGCTGGCAAGTAAGTTTAAGCAGCCCTCAGAAGTTCCTGACACTGTGTACAGCATTACATTTTTGCATATGGTTCCCCCCACACGCACTGAAGTGTTTTGAGGTTGGGGTGACTGCAGGTCTCTGAGAAAGCAAGATTGATAAAGCAAAGCAATCGGAGTTATTTCCTATGCATGAAATTGATTAAATGCTTCACTAAATGGCTTATAAATTTGGCTCTCATATTTCTGTCACCCACTGCAAAGATTACAGAAACTCCGTCTATAACCATGTTGTATACAATACCAAATTACAAAAGGTTGTAAGAACTAATGTTTTGTTTAAAGTTTTGAGCAGGACCATATGCCTTCGGTGACCTTGAGTAAGCTATTTTAATTCAAAACATTTTAAAGAGTGGAAGAGAAGGAAAAAAAATCCATCTGCATAACAAAACTGAACACAATTTAATACTTAGTATGCCGCATATAATATTTTACTTCTTGCCAGAAAAAAATGTTGAATCCCCTTCTACCAGAGTATTCTAATTATATAGCTACTAAGTGTATATGGCATGAAACCTAGAAGTTTGGGTTTCCCCATATTGAATTTGCTTTTCTTATTTTATGAGCACTCTTATCAAATCTACCTTGGAGCTTACAAGGTCCCCTTTACTCTAGAACCCACGTGCATCAGGCACTAGTGGTTTTGACCTCATCGGACCCTTTAAAGTGAAGCTTTATTGATTTCTGCCTTAGCGTAGAGTTTCATTGCCCTCCCAAAATAGGATGAGAAACTGAGGCACACAGACACTGAGGATCTCAAGACGCTAAAAGCAGATGTGAGCACAATTTGCGCCTGGATCTGCTTGCTTCCTTTTCCCATGGGACAGCCAAAGGACTTCCTACAGTTTGGGCACTAGGATATAGCTGTATGAGCATAGTCAGCTGCTGGAGATCTACTGGCACAATATTAATTTCCTGGCTTAGTCACATGCACTGTCCTGCACGCATTTAATAACAGCTGCTGGTTGCACCCCCTTATGCTCTTGGTCCACAGCAGAATAAACTTTGGGACAACTGAGTCTTCTGTTATTTTAAAATCTTGTGTTGGCTTATGCCTTGGCTGTCCTGGTGTAAACACCTGACCTGGAAACTTGAGCTCACCCAAAGCTGTCTAATTGTGGGAAAGGACATTACTTATAAAGTCACAGATATATCGTTAGCCACACTAAAACAGGTAGATTGCTTTATAAATCAAATAAACATTGTTCTTCTGACAGTCATAAATACAATGTTACAGGATCCTTTTTACATACTGCTCCATTTTACAGATGGGAAAACTAAGGTTGAGAGAGCAAACAGGCTTTGTCCAGTGTCAGAGTAAGTTCTCTGGCAAAGCTTGAGGCTCAGCTCTGGCTCTTCTGCTCCCCAGTGCTTTACGAACTCAACCATACTCCCCTTAGCTATACAAATAAAGATCTTAAGCGATTAAATGTAAGTACTGAAGCAAAGCTCATAGCAAGCAAGAGTGAATCGGCATGAAATGCAAACATAAGCATGAGAAAATAATCCCTGTGTTTTAACCATAAATGCCTGTTTTCTACAGGAAAAGCTATGTTCTCCTGTAACATTTACAAGCCATCTTGTCCCCAGCAAGGATTAACATTTGGCATCGAAGTACTGATCTGGCAAAGAGCTGCCAGTAATGTAATCTTTTTTACAACCAACGACATGCTTAAAGTCTTGACAGACTTGACCTCTGCCCATTGCTAATCCCTTACTTTCTTGCCCATTCAGATGTACATCTTTAAAGAGATGGCACCGAATGTATCGCAAACAGCTAAACTTTAACTGAAGGTGAAACAAGAGCTGCCCAGAGGAAAGCATTGGGTGGAGAGAAATCTGAGCGTTCCTTACCCAGCCTCAGTGCTGGGATTTTGACCCTGTCGCAAGGGAAGAGGTGCTTGCTCAGTTATCCCTGTGCAGTGACTTTGTTTCTGCTCAGGTGGGAGAACACACCTTTTGGCAAGAGAAGATGTAATGTATTTGCTTGGATTACAGGAGCACTGAAGACCCCTAACTATTATCAAACTCTTTATGCTCGGAAACAGTCCTTGATCCCAAAGGATAAAACTAAACAAAGTAGACGAACCTCGCACGCAGGAAAATGAGGTATAAAGAGACCTTATATTTTACTGAGCCAGTTTCTCAACTCCCAGTTCAGGCGTTCGGTTGAAAAACCGAAGTGATAGATTTACACTATGTTCAGAGAAAATAACAGTCAATCCAAAAAGATTCCAGCTGTCTTTTCTTTCATTTGTGTGACAACCAGTCCTGGGACACATGCCAGCTTCTCAGATATTGCTGCTCCACATCCTAGTTATTCTAACTTCTGGCAACTGGTTATTTGACCTCTTGGTGGCTTGTCATTTTAATATCACGTTCTCTATGGGGATAATCTAGCGGGAATCCCTCCTTTATAATGCAACAGTCTATATATGGTAATTGGCCAGAACACTGAAGTATTGTGCGGTTAAGTCCAGTCTTGAGCTACAGCTGAGGAGCACTTACTGCGGCTGCAAAGCACAAAAATATGGTTTAGTCTTCTGCTCGTGAATTAGTGGTCCCCAGGCACTGGGAGAGAAGTCTAATCTTTTCTATGCCATGTGTTATATACCAGTTTTGGCTCACTCTCTAAAGCCATGTGATAGCAATCTCCTCCCAGATGAGCACAGCCTGGGCTCCAGAGGACTTACAAAGAGATCAGCTGAGTAGCATCAGCCCTTATAGCTTTCGCTGGCTTGTGGGCAATGAGTTACACCACTTCCAAGTGAGAAACCAGCCAGGTGTAAAAATTTATCTATATTCCTCTGTCCCATTACCAGTGATTACAAAGTGGCATAAAAGCCAGCAGAGTGCTCTGTATCCCATAGAGATCCTCCAGTGAGTGGTCAGTGCTCTTGGATGAGGGTTGCTTTTTATTAGTTTCCAAAGAAGCCTAAAAGCATCATGGAAGAGCCTCATGTCTCTAGACAGTCTAATCTTTTGATGCTGTACTTGGTGAAAAAGCATGCAAGTGATCCAAACAAAAGAAGAGAGCGTTTATCTTTAATTTAAGGCAATATTCCACTGTAAGCCCTTTGTCCACCTTGAGCAGTCAGAGCACAGCCATAGATTATTTTTTTTCCAGTAGTCTGGGAATGGGATCTTAGAAAATGGTGTACTCAGTCTGACATGGACTTAAATAGGTTTCAGAATAATCCATTATGCACCAAGTGTTTAATTGACATAATTAATATTTTTAAGGGGAATCATTTACATTGTAAGTTCTATACACATTATTTACAACTTCAACAGTAACAGTTAATGCTCTGTGACAAACTATATTGTTTCCAGCTTGTTATCCATTCATAACAAGGTCAATCTATTACCATTATTTTTGTGAATGTAGCTGTTACCTTGAGGCAAAAAGTTAATTATAAATTACAGAGGAGGGATTATTGAGTTGGGTTTTTCAACTGTATTCACTGTAACGTATGGTAATAGTGCTATTTTATGAAACATTTAAATTTAAAAGTATTTTGTTATTCATATCAGACGTGCTGGACAAATTCACTTCCAAACTTTCCAAGAACTTACTCAGTGGGAAGGGAAGAGCCATTTGAAAGGATCCAGCTGAACATTTCATAACCACTGCAGTTAAAACCAGATGCAGTCGCATCTATTTTTCCCCTTTGTCTGAGCCTGGTCCCTCTGCCGTTATGGTCCAACACAACTCTGAGAAGCGCTTAGTGCTCTGAGAAGCAGGAGGGGATTTGATTGTAATTTAGAGTAACACTTTAGCCCTTACGTCACAAAAGTAGAGATGTATCTTAAGATTTTATTCAGCCCCTGATCCACACTAAGTACACAATGCGAGTCTGATATCTGACCTCTTCTACCTCCCTACTTTTGCACAATTTCTACTGTGTTGGCTGATGCCCCAGCCAACAAAGTTAAATTTTATATTTATACCCTGCCTTGTTTGCTCCCACCTGAGCAAAAGTCAAAGGGTATGTGGCATCGCTGCTTCCCAGATCACGGGAAAAGTTGTCATTCACAGGCTACACAGAAAAGGATGGAGAACCATCATAAAATCTGTCTTTCCCACATCATTTTAGTGATGCATTCAGGGCAAAACCCATGAGCTTTCGATTAGATCATGGGCTTGTCCATCTGAATGGACAACGAAGAGTTCACACCACTTCACTTCAATCTAGACAACACTTCTGCTGCGCCCCCCAGTACAGGAGGTCTGCCTGCCGCATTGATCTCCACCTCAGTTGCCTACTATATTTTTACTTTTAATTAGGTGACTTAGTTAACTGCATTTTATTCTGGCTTCAATTATAACACTGGCATTGAATCTTCACAATCACTTCCAGAATAACAGAAGACAAACTCATAAACACTGAATATTTTGAGCTGACTAAAGGAAGTAAGAGGATGATCGCTGATCAGATGCAGAAATGCATTTCTAGGAGCACAGGAATAAGAGAAAAGTATGTTAGGGTTTTATCTTTCTTTCTCTATTGCAGAATAGGCAGGTGAGAGCTGTTGGGATATTTGCTTAACCACCCTATAAAAGATATGTTCTAACTTCTTGGTGATGAAGTTTGTGTGGTATGCTAGCGGTGTTTGGGTGAAAAGAAATTGATTTCCTCTGCAACTTTGTGAAGAATAATTTAAATTTGTTAGAAACCACTGTTCCAACATCCAGCTGCTCTACTTGAAAAATCTATTCCTTTTTTCCTTCAAGTCCTAATGAAAAAGAAATTTGGGCGGCTTATATCTTCTATTTGGAAGGCTTAATATGCTAAATCGGACCAGGTTTTCTTTTACCACATGGTGTCATAAACTTGGAGGCGTCATCAGATATTAGCATATCTAGCTTGCGAAGGGTTAAGTAACATTATTTCTGTGGTCTCCATCGCTAGTAGTATGTTCAAAGTGCACGAAGCTCAAGACATGTGCATTCTTCGTCCAATAACTTGTCCAGTAATTGGTATATTGATTGCTAATGTCATCATGTTTTAGTATATATAAACCCTCTCACTCTATCATACAGCCGCCAACAATCCAAGAAGTCATTGTTTATTCATTGTAACTCCCAAACTGGCCGTGTCAGATTCTGCTTGAGGCCTTGCTGATAAAAATCAGCAGATGATTGGGCACACACATTCTTGACATGGCTGACCCATGACATCTTAGGGCCAGCAGGGAGCCTGTCATTATGTGTACAATACTCTTCTTTCTTTCCCCTTATCTATTCCCAGATGACTTTGAGATTTTTATTAACTCATTAATGACTGAAGATGTCATTAAAGAAAGCGGGGAGGAGGGGGAAGAAGGACATTTTGTTTGTTTGTTTAAAAGTGGGGAGCGGCAAGCCATTGGCTCTGCATAGAGAAAGGCCAATGAAGCTTAAAGACAAAGCTGAAGTCTATCCAGAGGAAAAGATTGTTATTTCACTAGGATGACTAAAGCCAAGCTTTGGAGGGAGAAAAAAAGTGTTAGGCCATAGTTCAAAAACAACTGAGGAGGAGGGAAGGATTTCTCCACAGACAGAACCAGCAAAAAAGACTAATTGGGTTTATGTAGTACAACCGGTGGTCCTTAAAAGCGCAGAAGGATATCTTCCTGGCACTACCTCGGTGTTCAGATACTTACGTGTTCACTCAGAATGAGTTTTGTGTTCAGGGTTAGCAGTTTATCATGTCTTTAAAAATGTGGGTTTTTATAGAGGGAAATAGTATCTGCTTTTTTTAGTTTTTCGTGTAAATACATCCATTTAACAGATATCGAACAGCATTATATAGTAATCACACCTGCAGTTCTTTTCCAGTTTTTTTTCTTGCATTTTAAGTTTGTGAATTCTATCTGTAAACGTAGCAAACTACTGAATATAACTTTGCATATGTTTACTATGTGCTTAGGACTTGATTGCGTTAAAATGCACATTTGGAGCAGAATTTTCAGGTGAGTTCGCTCACAGCCTGCTTCTGATCCTTCAGCAGTCAGTCACTAAACTTCCCCTGAATTCTGGATAAACAACTAGTCCCACGTTACAGGCTTGCCTTCCATTTTAAAGTCTTGCCTATATTTAATTTCTCTTTGAAACAGTCTCACAGAGAAGATTTTTGTTTGAAGCTGGATTCATGTGACAATGAAAGTCGTCTTTTTTTCTGCTGAAATTTGGGTGTTTCCTATCATTAGAGGCCTGTTGGTTTAGAACCAAGGACTTAATATTTTAAGGATTGCAATTATTTTTTTTAATGATTGCCATTTGTGGATTGACTGAGGAATAGTGAATGCTTTTCTGTCTTAGGCAGCTGCCCTCCATATGGTTGTTGGTCTCAACCTAGAAACCTCTGATGTGATTGTAGTGGTACTGGATGTTAAAGTGACATAGAGCTGATGTCATCTGCATTGGCTGGCCTTTAATAATCTTTGTTTCAATGACTTTCTCTTTGACGAAGTGAGCAGAAGAAAGATGAGCCTGTTTCCCGAAGGGACCTGCAAGCGTTGGTATAAAATAATAGAATAAGCTCCCTGGGTGGGACCTGTGAATTACTAAAAACAACTCAAACTCTGCTTATTCCGTCACATAAACTGCAGATAATGGCTCGACAATCAGGCATGTCAATCTGACCTTTTAGGCTGACTATAGTAAGTTTTAGAACTCCTAATAGGAGTTGAAAAAGAACAATTTAATTATACCATGCCACTTCTGACAACTCTTCATTCTCTCCACTCAATAGATGATCCAGATCACCTGGGTCATAGTGCAAACATTTATTCTTAGGAATAATGATAATGTTTGCTGTGTCCTGAGTCTCTGAGAAGGCAGTGGATGCTTTCTGCAATGTTAGCAGTCATTTCTGGTTTGCTTCTTCGAGAGATTTCTTTTCCTCTTCTGTCTCCTGATGATAAACAGAACATCATTTGTATTGCAGTGGGAGCTGGGGTTCTCCATCAAAGGTCAGGACGTGTGCAAGGTGCTGTTTGGGGCTTTAAAAAACTACATATAATATATATATATTCCAAAGGAACATGTATGGGTTTGAAAAAGAGAGGAAAAAAAAAAAAAGAAAAAAAGAAAAAAAATGGCAAGAACACATAGCATGTGCTGACCTAATCAGCTATGCCCAGTTTAATCAAGGTGTGCCATTTACCTCATGCACCTTTTTGAGAGGAAGCTTTCCTTTCTTCTCACTTTCTGACATCCAGACTCTCTTCCATCGTGTACCGAAGTGAGAACCTGTGATGAATCTTTGGATAATGGACTGTTGCTTTGACAAACTGCTCTAGTGAAGCACGTGCCTGTCTCGGCGACAATAATAGCAAAGTGCGGATTTTGTGGAAGAAATAGAGGCTTTGAGGGCTACAACACCAGACTCTGAGTCTATAAATTGCTGGACTGGGATGTTAGATGCCTTTTAATATTTTCAAACATCCAGTAGAGTAATGAAAGAACTGTAGGACTATCCTGATGTAAGACCTCGGGAGAGTTGTTTTCAGAGATCATTGGAGCTCACAACTTGTTTAAGAACATGAAGTCCTATCCAAGTAATAGCTGGAAATAAGTTGCTTGATTTTTCTCTCCCCAAAGACAAATTCTTGTAATAGCAAAAGTGTAAAATCCAACAAAGGAAGGCTTGATACTTTCAGATACTCCAGCCACTTCATAGTGGAAAAAAGGCACACTGACAGTGAAACTATTTGGGGTAAATAATGAGGACAGACTTCTCAGAAATAAACCGGCATGGATTTGGCCATGAGATGTCAGATTCATAACTTGGGAAATGAAAGCCTCTATATAGTAGAGAGCAGGCCCTAGCCCAGCAGTGGCAATTCAGCCTTCTGAGCCACAGGGATTTCTTTATAAGTAGTGGTATATTAAATGTGGAATCGGGTAGGCCAAAGGGACAGCAGTAAAACAGAGACAACATGCGGTGACCAAAAATGAGCTCAAGCCAGACACTAATTACTTTGCAGTAATTTTGTTTTCCTTTAGAGCTGACAAATATCTTTCACTCCTGGAAGGTAAACGCTTTTCCTATCATTTAAATTTTACATCTAGTATGTTATTTATTTATTTATTAGTTTAACTGAAGCTGGGGAGAAAGCAGTTTTTCTCTGTTTATCCAATTTAGTACCTTTATCAACATAAAGATGAGAGGTGTATTTTTATACTGTGCACATCTTGCTGGAGCTGGCTGAGGAAGAGCACTTTTAGACAGGCCTAGGTCAACAAAACAGATTCATCCATCACATCTGCCAGAATGGAAAGATAGTTGTCTCAACGCTCGGTCAATCCGAGACCTTTCTGCTGAGTCAACTGACAAGACTGCAGATATTTGTGACAACGAGGACACTTATCCACTAGTAAGTGGACTGAAGACCACCTACACATTTGGCGGTGGGTCTTCAGTTTAGGAAGCGCTAAGCTCTTGAACACCAACATATTGTTGTTTGCAGTCCTCTTCTCCTTATCATTTGAGAATCATTACCAAAAACTAAGCTAGAAGGAGACAAAATAACAAAAGGAAGGGATTCTGAGGTGATAATGGTGGAAGGTGTGAGAGTCAGTAGAAAGTACAGTAAAGAAACCCATGACAAGTCATGATAAATGGGTCGTTATAAAATTCATGTTTAGGCTGCACCAGTCTGGGGATAATGCCATTCGTCATGGCAACACTGGGGCACTAATGAGCCCTCATTGCATATTCATGGATTTGGCGCCTCTCTTCTCTCTCTGCCTCCCTCCCACCCCGAACCAATGCCTGGTAAATATCTCCACCTCAAGCTGAAGCTCGACTTAGGCTGCTTTTTTTTTTTTTATTTGTTATGTTGCAGCAATTACACTGTAAAAGTGCTGCACAAGATTGATTGCTCTGATCTGTAGTTCAATTGTAAATTAGAATACACATCCCCCTGGGGACACACGGCCCCTATTTGTGATTAAGAAAAAAGCCCCATAATAGACTAATAGCTAAAGTTCTCTCTCTTTTACTTTCAGGCAATTAGCTTGATGAAATGGCCTCTTTTTGTGTACCCTGGAAGTGTAAACCGATATCATAATGAAGTATATGATGTTTATTCTATTATTTTCACCTTGCCATGTATGCAGGAATGCATAAATAATGGCTGCTTTGTCTAGTACATTTACTGATTCAGAAGTAAACTATGTCTTAAAGATGCAGTGTATGATCCTGCAGCCTTACGTTAAGCTGGGCACCGTGACTCGTCCCTGTAAAAACTAACATTCTGCCTAAAGAAGTTGGAGACCAGTTTTAGTCAGGTGATTAAATACTGTTTGCAAGACACTTTCATTTATAAAGAACCTTAATTGGAAAATCCTCCTAATAACCTTGTGAGAAAAATAAGGTATCTCCATTTTACAGAAAGGAAAACTGATGGGGAGATGCTGAACACGTTGCCCAAGCCCACACAGGACCTCGATAAGTGCTTAAGAAATCCTAGCTCACTCAGCTTTTTTTCAGGCAGTCAGAAGCTTCCTTTCCTCTCTCTTGTAGTGTTCTTAACACTGTCCTGGATGGCTCATGGAGTGGCTCTGACCTTAGCTTGCCTCAAAGACTTAAAACTCTGTGGTTTCACGGTTGCCTTCACTCCCATGTGACATACACCACTAAAGCTCTTTCACCTGAATCCAAGGTGGATATGGTCATGGCCATATTCCATATCATGTGTTGGATGTTGGCTTTCCCAAGGCTCGATTTGAGCTGTCAGTCTGAGCAAATGAGTCATGTTGTGCAATAGCGTTATAACACTGTGATGGTGTTCGTGCAGTTGAGCTCAAGATAGGTATCTGGGAAGAAAACTGCCATATGATGATAGCTCTGGGCATACCTGCTTTGTGACAAAAGGTGCTTCTACATCAGCATTTCACTTTGGCCCAGGAGTGCATTTTTGAAGTGAACCCTCCAAATGACCCTGCCTACCCTGCCCCACAACGCAAGGCAGCCTTGGAGCACGCAAGCTGAATTCTTTTGCGTGAAATTAGACAAGATGACGTGATCTGGGAGCTCCAACAGCTAACGGGAATTCAGTCCACAGGAGCATGCTAGAGCTAGTCTGAGTAAACCTCTAACATACAGTGACCTGGGGCCAGTCCCTGCTCTTGAGTGCACCATGTAGACATACCTTTATTCGCCTATTTGCTAAGCGAAGCAGGGTTCCTATCCAAGGAGTTATGAGAAGCTCAGATATTATGGCAAGGAGGACATGTGAAATAGCTTGGAAAACCTGCATAAGAAAATGCACTGGTTCATGTAGAACCTCATCAGTTTATCTCCAGCAGAAATATTTTCATTTAGTTTAAATTCTGTATGAAAGAGGTTGTGTAGGGGAGTATTAAAGAGTTCGGAAACATTTTGCTAAGAAGCGCTACCAGTGCAAACCTTTAAAGGGTAACACTCTGTACATGGCTACAATACCATATTCTGTTTAAACTTGTTCATCATTGTCTTCTTGCATGACAGCCCTGGCATTTAAAATATGTTAGGGGTGACACAATACTTTCACCTGGTGCAGACATATATCACTGGAAGGATGTTCTCATAAACAAAGTGCTGCAGGCTATGATCTTATCGTTCTCCTCTTCCTTCTTCTCAGTTCAGTTCAATGACAAACACGTATTTCTCTTCTTTGCTCCAGTTTCTGGTCTACAGAAGCCTGGTGTTGGAGCAACAGGTGGTGTTGCAAATCAGGAATGACAAGCAGTGGTGGTGGCCTGGTGGGAGAAGGCAATGGAAAGGGCAGCAAGCATGCAACATATTTTATCATGCTTCGGCTGGTGCACCAATTCTACATGGTGCTGCGATTTTATAGCATGAGCAAAAGTTTACTCACGTGCATGCCTGCACACGCAGGTTTTTTGGAGAAAGACATAAAGCAAATTAGAGTGTTCACATGTAATTAGCTGACTATTAGTGTGGTTCAGCCGAGACGATAGGCAGACAGTAAAGTTCGAGATAGCTCGCAGATAAAAGGAGTGAAGGTGTTCTGGAGAAAGCTGGCGGTAGTAGTTCAGAAGAGAAATTCCTGACACATTGAGCAGGCATCTAAGGATGTTCTTGCCCTACACCATTATCACTGCACAGTGTACCTCTACAGGCTTTCCCTCTCCCAACTACAAAGCTTAACCCTTCCTGGCATCCAGGGATCCTTCTCCTTGGATAGTCCACTTATAAATTATTTAAGATTTAATCATAATTTTCTGTTTAAACACATTAGTCTGGACTAAAACTGTGAAATTCCTGCCCGTGCTTCTTGCCCTCTGTCTTGTGACAGCATATGAAATGGGGACTATAACCCTTGTAGAAGCTGGAATGCCTCCAGTTATTTAAGAGTGTACGTGACTAGGTCTAGTAAAAACATGAGCAGTTACCATAGGTAAGCATCACACTTGGAAAGAAACTCCAAGTGTGTCCAAGTTCAAGTCACTGCAACATCTGTGAAAATGTGGGTGTTTTACTAAATCTTTGTGCTAAATGAAAATGTCGTTATATTTTTCTCTCATTTTATAGCTGGCAGGGAAGTGGTTTTTTGTGTCCTTTGAGAGTTTTCAAGATTTCGGTTTTTTCAACTAATTCTCCAGCTAACCAATAAGCTGCTAAAAAAAAAAATCAGACTGAGTCATTTGCTTCAGTAATTTCAAAATATCTCGGTTTTTACTTTCACTTATAAATTAAAGGCAAAACATATTTCAAAACAAATAAATGTTCATTTAGAAAAATATCGGGAGACTTACAATAATTTTGAAAAGTCTTTAACATCTTTTTTCATTTGAGAAGCCTCATGAAAATCACATTGTTCCCTCCAAACCTTTTGGCCTGTTTGGCGTTTTCCAATACAAAGTCTTCATGGAAAACCCCAGACATAATCCACTTCTGTCATTAATTCAGTATCTCAGGGTTTTCTTGCTAGGGATGGCTTCTGAGGAGGAATAATTGAGAACTTCATGCTCTGAGTTGATCCAGCACTGAAAATTTCAAACACTGCTGAAATTATCCCTGCTTTTGGGTATCTGGTCATGTAAAAGCTTGTATTCCTCAAGGCCTGTGTACACATGGCCTGTTGTCCTTTCCATTACACTTAAACAGGACTGATCTAAAGTATTTCTGTTGAAGTAGTAGTCATAGGTTTTGCACAACTTGTACACCATTTCTTTGCCAGTGTGTAAACTCTTCAGCAAGTCCTTCTGTTAGGACTCCATCCTGCAAGGAAAATGCACACCTGATCTATCAGAGGACATTTTCTTCTTTTCTGTCACGCCAGACACAGAATTTACCAAATAGGCAGAAGAACTAACACTGTTGGAGTGGTTAAAGCCATATTCATTAAAGAACACGCTATTTTTGCAGACAAGGAATCATTTCTCAGCACACAATTAACAACATTCAGTAAATAGTAATTCTTCAACCCCCAAAGAAAATTACCACTTCTTAATGCTCATTTGTTCAAGGCTTATGTAGGCATTTGGCATGAACAGAAGCTGGGGTAAATTGCCTCAAGAAGAAATGTTGAATCAAGAGTGCAAGATTGTGTTGATGTTTCGGTTCATCTTGAAGGAAGGAACCTTCTGCTGTACATCTCAAGTGATGCTCAAGGGGAAGAACAGCACGTACGAGGAAGAGAGCCAGCATGCCGGTGGCCAAGAGCCTACCACTAGAGATAAAGCCTGGGGACCACATCAAGGTAAGGGCCCTCAGAAGCCACTCGGTAAATGCTTTCTTTGCAACTCTTGCTGCCCTGCTTACCTTCTTCCCAAGGCCCATCCTGTTCGTTTCCCTCATCCCACTCTGCAGAATGGCAAGAAAACCTGAGGGTTTTCCACAGGTTTCTGGAGACAGGGACAAGCTTTCAAACAACTGTTTCTCTTGTCTAGAAGCAACTGTGCTGGGTTAGACCAGAGGTCCAGCTAGGCTCTCACCCCCTCTGTGGCAGAGACGCCTAGCAGATAGAGAGAAAAATGTCAGAAGCCAAACACAAACTAATTCTTCTCCTGTTTTATTTTCCTTGTTCCTATCACTGGGGGCATTACGGAGACTGACAGTAGAAGTTGCATAAAACAAGAATGTCTAATGGTATCAAAGGAACTATCTTCCATGAATTTCTAACCCTTTTTTAATCTCCTTATGTTTTTGGTATTCTGTGGCAGAAAGTCCCACAATTTAATTGTGCTGCATAACAAATATAAAACATTGTTCACTTCAAACCTCTCTTGCTCCTTATACTAACATAGTGAATAAATATTTCCCTCTTCAGAACATTCTTCATAACGTTTATCATTGTATAAACCTCAGCCATCTCCTTTCAAAGAGTTCTAAATTTATCTAGTTTTCCTTTGCGTGGAAGCAGATACATACAGTTACCCACAAGACAACCACTATCAAACTCAACTGTTGTTACTGAGACTGAAACTCTTCCAAAAAATTAATTTATTTAAAATAATCCTAACAGTGCAAATATCCGAAGATCAGGCAGATCTATAAAACCTGCCCACGGCAAAATCATGCAATTAGAATCATGCTCATAAGTGTTGGAGTCTTAAAACATTAATAGATCATTTTAATGGAAGGAGTTATTAAAATTGTATTTGATTTGCATTATTACAACACTGAATGCACTACGGCAAACTGAGATCATGAGAGCAGTACAGCACAAAACAGATTCTTATTATCTGAGTTGGAACTTTAAAATAGACCATGCTTGAATTTTCTTTAATTTTTTTTCTCTTCTAAACAGATAAGAACTCCTGGTTTTATATTAGAAATAGAAAATGAGGAGGAGGATAAGAAAATAGCTGGAGATTGAAATAAAGGCTCAGAAAAGTAATTTGAGGAGCAAAAAATCCTTCCCAACATAAGTAATTTTTATCATATCTGAGACGTGTTGTTCTGATCATAAGCACTATCGAAAGCACCATGAACTGCAGGGTTTCTGTAGATGATTTGGGAAAAAGTTGCCCCAAATGTGGAAGCAATTATAAAGAAATTCATGACTCATTAGTAAGCATTCCTTGTTTTATTTCTGGCACAAGTAGATTGTAATTTCAGGATCTCTATCTGATATCTTTTTTATTGGGCACTTACCCGCTCTGATGTGTTTATAAAATTCCACATTTCATTAGTGGGACAGCAAATCTGACATACAAATATCTTCCTTAATCCAGCAGAAAGCAGAGTTTGTTGGAGTCAATGGAATAATTTCCATCATTTCCAACGGATTTATGAATAAACCTGCAAAGGTTTAAAAACATATATAACCATAATCACAAATTGGAGGAAGAAATACAGTGAATTTGCTCCACAACTGACATATTTTTAGTTTTGTATTCTTCAGAATCCCTGTAAAGGTACGTCCCTCATGCACAGTTGTCGAAAATAGCCTTTAGGCGTTTGGACTTCAGTTGATTTAAACCAGTACAAAAGTGTGCTCTTAATTTTTCAGGGCAGCACAAATGTGCAAAAATGGTGTCTTCCTGTTCAAAAGCTCCGGATCATTTAGAAGAACTATGCCGATAAATTAAACAAAGGAGAGTATTCCCACTAAAAATAGAAAGTGTCCTGTAGAAAAAAAATATTCTCTATCTTCTGGACTTAAAATGTGTCTTAAAATTCAATGATCAGACCCTTAGCAGGTGTAAATCATCACAGAAATGATGCTGTAATGCTTTACATGATATTACCAAATTGTCTTGCTGGTAATTAAGAATATCCTCTATGGAATAAGGACCAATGACAAAAGGAAGTGTAAGTTGATATTGTCTCAGCACACATAAGTGGTAGACAGAAATATTCATGTGCATAATCTTACACCTTGCCTATATGATACCCAGTGGGCTAAAGTAATAGCATACAGAATTGTCTTGGAAAAGGCAATTCTCAACAGAAACTAAAAATCTTATGAGCTGTCTGTAAGTTTCTCATAATTATACATGGCAAAAATGAAAATAAAACTAACAGGCATGCACTTGGAAAATGTTTCTTTAAAAATGTTTCTTTAAACTTTCTTTAAAAATCCAGAGCATGTTATACTCAAATGTTTTTCAAGCCTAAGTTTCATCCAAGTATTTCATCCCAAGAAAATCAGTAACTCTTCTGTTCCCCTATTTCTTTGCATTGGTTTATTACGTCTATATTCTACAGCCCAGGGAAACAAATGTAATTTCTATTACTCAGAAAGGTAATGAAGTCGGTGTGATGAAACACGACAAACTTTTGCTCTGAATTCCTGGTGTAAGTTTCAGGGGAAAAGAACACCTCTTAATTCAACAGCCACTTCCATGAAGAGCCGTACGAGCCATGTTGTCTGCTACAGCACAGTTCCTTTAACATACCAAAATAATGAGTCTTTTCCAGAATCAAACTTTTCTCTGAAAAGCAAATGCTTCCCGTCCTCAGTATTAAAAGTGCATCTCTTCTGATCCTTGCGAAAATTATTTTTAACATCTTCCTTAAGGAGATGTCCATTTTGAGCAGCGTAGTCTCAGGGCTGGGGTGTCAGATGTTCGTGAAACCTACTCTGACCTGTATGTTCTGCTCACAGCTTTCCCCAGCATGCTATGGGTTTTTGAAATCACCTTGGTCCTAATTCAGATTAAGTCACTATGAGGATGGTAGGTCTAAATTCCACTTAACGAAACACATAGCTGATGATCAATTCCTTTTTGTCGTTTTGGATATTAAGATCAATTCTGGTTCCACTATCCCAAAACACTTCAGAAATAGTCAACTGAGGGAGGAAAAGTGTAGTGCGTAGTGGTGAATGATGCTTGGATGCACATGTTTAAAATATCCTATACGTCCAGAAAAAACAGAATTGTGATGTCATAACCAGACGACAACAAAAGGCCAAATATTTACTATACATGAAGATAAAAAATAGCCTGTGTAGATTACTCATGGGAATCTTTGTTGAAGATATTGAGGGATGTTCTAGATTAGCAGAAATCAAGAAAGAATTAGGCATATGTATATATACATGATTAGTTTTTGATCTCGTGTGAAATGTAGAAGGCAGAAAATACTGTGTATTAGAGGTTCCTGAGCAAGAACCATTATCCAGGCATCAAGTGCAAACACATTACAATGGGAAGACATTTTCCGAGGTACAAAAAAAATCCACTAACAGCAGGAAGTAGAACTCTTTGAATGCTTCTCTTGAAGCCCTCAAAACCAAATCTGGATGCTTCTGTATAAGGCAGGCTCCAGGAGCATCATCCCTGATCAGGCAGTCTCCCGATCTCAGCATCTGCACAGTCCAAGCAGGGATACATTGAATACTAGTGACTTTCTGAAGCTGCTTAATGCATTAGGCTCTTTTTTAACCTGTTGGTATCCTGACTTCTCTCGTATCGTGTAACATGGAGAAGTGTAGCCTTTTTCCTTATTACTACAGACCATACAAGTATCCACGTGGGAAGACTAGCAAAATGCTGCCTGTTGTAAAACAGCAAATATTTTGCATAGAGGGAAAAGTCTGCAACCTTCTCACTAAATGAGAAGCACAAACAGTTTCTTATGTACGGACCCCAGTGAACTCATCCCACTTTGTGCATACTGGAGCTTTGCAAATCTCCCCAGTTTTGTGTTTCGCACAGCAGATGTGCAAATGGAGATCCTGGTGACCTCACCTCTGAGAATCAGGCCTTTGACATACATTACTCTCCTGCTGACAGCAAGCGAAGTGTGGATCAGTTGACTTCACACCTGCAACTAATGTAGAGGTTGTAACGATATAAGTGAGCATTAGGAATAGAAGCGATGCTTTGGACAGAAACCAGCTATATTTAACGGGAAAGGTGCAAATCCACATTATGACTCAGGATATGTATTGGCTGCAGCCCTTCTTTAATCTGGAAGGGAAGAATTATATCCAAGGGAACTTGATGTGAAAGAGAAACTCCTTGAGTTTCTCTTTCCTCTGGCAGAAGTGATGATTAGGCTAAAATTGGCCATTGGTTTTATCTGTAGTTGGGGAATATACAATTCAGTTCGTATAGCTTCAGCTGGTAAGCCAGTCTCAGTTCAAGATCCTCACCTACTACTAATACCTCTTTACTACTCCAAGTTCATTCCTCTATTGATTGTGCTGAGGACCTTGCCCCAGTCCTTTGGCCTGGACTGAGCTGACCTGGTAAATCTGCAGGGGGGACGGGATCTCACTGAACATCCCAAGTTCTCCAACTCCTCTCTGCCTTGAGAAATCTGTGCCTCCAGACAGTCTCCTGGGGCCAGGAATTACAATAGGTTTTCACCCACTAGAGTCTTGTTGGTAACAGATGGTCTGCACTGCTCCTTGGGCTATTTGGACTTCTACTAATGTATTACCTTATAATACCCATCAGTGGTCGGGGCCCCCTTCACTAAAGCAGATCTACCAACTGCAGAGCATATGGGGTTGGAGATGTTTGTCTGCCGCCTCACCTAGGAGTTACAAAACTTGTGGGTGGGTAGAAAGGCACCATCACCCTTTATACCTGTTTGCTTTAGCCCTGGGAATTCATCTCCGCTTAATGGTTTTTGGAGGTTTCTTTGTCAATGTCTAACTGGTGGCTGCTCTGGTGCCTCCCAGCCTACAGTCTGGTGCCTTTTGTGGCTTGCTTTCTGGCTGGGAAATGTCGTAGAGGGAAATGAGCAGTTTTGTCTCCTCCTGCCAGGCGTACAGGGTGGGAACATGTCGCACCGGCACATCTCTCCTTGAAAAGTCAGGGGACGCTACCGCCACCAAAACGGGCCCCTAGGCAGTTACGTGACATTCAGCTTGAGAAAGGAAACCGGTTTGTCACCTCATTGCTTAATGGTGTGATCTCAAGCCAGAACTGAGGTGTACCTCTGGGCACAAGTGGTAAGATTACATTATTAACACTATACTCGTGATGTTCTGAAGATTTTCTAGTTTCCAACCTCAGAATGTGATACAACATTAAAAATGTGGTGGGGTTCTCAGTTACAGGAATACTAATTTATAGGTTCTCCTACCAAAGGAAACAAAGCATCTCTCCCTACTCATCCTCCTGAATTCTGTTAGAAGATACACCAGCTCCAAAGTAGATGAGAGCTGTGATAATCCACGACCCCTTGGCCTGAAAACTGTATATACGTGTAGGAAAGGTGTTCTTACCCAGAAGAATGTAAGCCTCAGATGAAGTATGTGTGAATACTTTTGTGTAACATAAGTGTGTGTGTATACCCTGCAAAGTGTATTTTGGATGGGGTTGAGAACAGTGGTCTATACGATTCAAAGTCGTTGGGTACATTAAAACATGTAGGAAGGGCACAGAAGAGACAAGGGAAGGTATAAACAAAGGCAGGAAAAAAGGAAAGAGAATAGATGTGGAGACAGCTAAAAGGATGACGGGTGTGACCAGCAGGATCAGGTAGGACAAATCCAAATCGTTTATAAGTAGATGGAAAAATGCGTCTCTGGCATTGTACCTTCCAGTGTTTCTCCACAATGATGTTATAGTGCTTTTTCTACTCTCAATGTAAACGAAGCAGTGAAGTTCTCCTGATTCCCTTCCCGTGTAAGATGTCCTTTACACTGTGATGAGATCACTGGTGTATTAGTTCATTTTAATCTTTTCAGAACGAAGCCAGGAACTGCGGTGAGGTCATGACTGCATTAATGTCTAAAAGGATGGTTTTATGGAGGAAAGGAGAATTTTTCCTCTCATTTAGCAAAACTGTAACAGAATTTGTGGCCCTCAAGTGTGTTGGACAAGTTAAGGTCTGTTTATTTTTTCTCTTGCATGTTTTTGCAAAAGGCAGCCTGCTTCATACTCTTTTTTTTTTTTTTTTCCCAAGTATTGCATAAATCCAACAAAGCTTGTAGACAAAGCACCCTGCTAGAGCAGTGCTCCATTTGAACCATCATCTAGAAACATCTTTACCCATGGTACCTCCCCAGTCATGCAGTCAAGAGAGGGGTAAAAAAGTCAGACTCCTGTGGTGACCTGAATGTCCTCACATTAGACCTTCTGTATCATTCAGAAGGCAGACGCCTCACTCAGAACGTCCTAGTTCCCATCTCTCTCAAGGAGAAAAATCCTTGGAGCATCCCCCAGGGCCGCGGTATCACTATTAAATATGACATATTTGTGCCTCATTGATCAATGGAGTAATGCCAGGCATGAATTTGGACCGTGACAGTTCAGGCAATGACAGTGACTCAGAAGTGCCAAACTTTCACTGTTATTCTGATTTTACCTCGTCTTTTCCACTTTCTGTTTGCTAAGTGAAGTGGCAAGACTTAATGATACAATTCTGAAAGGTCTCTGGATGGATTTAGTACTGGAAAGAAATATGTAGACAGATGGAATCATATGCCTCACTTTACCATGGCCAATATATTGTATTTTAATGTGTTCTAATGAACTTAAAAATTACTCCCCGGTGTGCTTGCTGCCTGGGTCAGAGGGCTTATTTTGAGTTTGCCGTCTTCCTGGATTCTTGAGATAATTCCCTCCGGATTTGTTGGGTCAACAACAAAGCAGTGATAACAAATGCACTGCCGCTTTAATCCAGCGCTACGCTTTCTCCCTCTTTGGGATGTGGATTTGTGCGTACTAACAGTTGCGCTGCTCCGAGTTTAACAGCGGTGGGGCATTAGTGACATGCGGCATAAAACCGGTTCCCCTTTCATACCTAGAGCCCAAACAACCTGGATGATCTCTGTGACACAACGGATGCTGCAGGTTTAGTTTTGCTCAAAGAGTTTAAGAGCTTTGGTTACCCAGAGAGGAGTGGGAGATTAATGGCATTAATTGATAGCGATAGGGAACTGTGGGCCGTGAATCCCATTGCAAGCAAAGAAGAGCCCACCCCTACGTACTACTAACATACATAACTATAGCAAGCCTTCCTATTTAAAAAGACTAATTAATAATGCTTAGGGGTCTGGACTTCTAAGTATGAATTGTCAGGGATTTCAGCGGGCTTAGAGAGGTGGGGAAATGGGTTAACATGGCATTGTTTAAAATTACAGGGGTTTAAATTGCTTAAAACGATAAGCAGATAGGGTTTCCACACCAGATTTGAGACATTGGTTCTCTGTTATTTGTACTAAAATTTCGGCTTGAGCTCACAATGTCATTCTACCCAGACTGCTTTGCAGATGAGCTAATTTGTCTACCTGTGTTCCATTTTAGGCCTTGGTTTTAATTTGAGGATGATTCCTACTAATACCAAAGACTGGATAGGACATCCATTAAAAGTCTACGCAGCAATTGAAATGGAAAATTCCAAAAGAAACCCTATTAGAGTTTTTCTCCATCAAATCAACATTACAGACTTCTTATGCATTTCTTAATTAGACATTGATATTAACTGGACTGTTGCATGATTTAGATCTAGCTCTTAATCTCAGCTATTCTATGCTGCTGTAGTTTTTATGACATCCAACTAGCGACTGCTTTATGCATTAATCTATCTGGAAAACCACCTTCACATTTTTTTTGTCTTTTTTTAGAAGAATAAAGGCCCCAAGAAGGAAATGAAAGCTTTTGGGTTCAGCCATTAGTAATTTTCTGCTTAGTATTTGAAAAATTGCTTATTTTAATTGCTTCATAGAAGAAAAAGATATCAAAGCTAACGTTCTTTCTCTCCAAACTTTGTAATTATTTCTCTCAGACTCTTATTTGAAATGCCTTGAAAGGCTTTTCATTGAAATGTAGATTCCTTCTCTTTCAAAAGTACTTTTATTCCGGAAATGAAAGCTTTTGGGTTCAGCCATTAGTAATTTTCTGCTTAGTATTTGAAAAATTGCTTATTTTAATTGCTTCATAGAAGAAAAAGATATCAAAGCTAACGTTCTTTCTCTCCAAACTTTGTAATTATTTCTCTCAGACTCTTATTTGAAATGCCTTGAAAGGCTTTTCATTGAAATGTAGATTCCTTCTCTTTCAAAAGTACTTTTATTCCCCCGTGCTTCTTCCCCTTTTTTTTCCAGTGACTTCCTCTCTAGATTTAGAGCAAAATACATAGACTCCAATCTCTGGACACTGTAGCATGTGTCACACAGATGTCCCTTAAGTGCCATCTTCTTTAAAACTAACCTTCCCACGGCCTAGAGACTGTGCTGACCATTGGTCATAGGTCTCAGCCTGGTATCCCTGGGCTTCCTCCACGGGCGGTGAAGAAGAGTCGTAGGTGTTACAGGAGTTTGCTCTATCAGGGTCCTACTCATCCTGAAAATTGCTGCGTGCTTTGCTTATTAATGTCACTGCCAAAACCAGGGAAGCCTAATGGAAAAGTTTCATAAATGTTAGCGAGCATGTCGGTGAACAGAAGTTTGGGGCTTGTGATAAAGTCTAGGGACAGGTAAGTTTTGTATAGTTTGAGGTTCAGTTTCCAGCAGCATAAATCCTGAATATCCTGATCCAGGAAGGAATTTGCTCACCAAACCCTGTAGTTAGTTCTGCATTGTATTTAAACATCAGTAGCACAAAGCTTCAGGATCGTGTTGGCCTCATCAGTAATCCTCGATACCAGTATAGCAATAGTAGCAAGAAGTTCTTTATTTCACCTATACGTTTTCAGGGAACATTATTTACTCATAGATTATGATCTGGTCAAAATGATCTATACATTCATTACATCTAGAGTGGGCTTTCATAACTCACAGTATCTAAGAATGAGGCAAAACTCGCATTTGTTTATAGTGCAGCAATTCTGCTCAGCAAAAAAAAGGCGCAGAGAAAATACTGTCCTAAGCACCTTGTGATCTGCTCCGAGTCCCAGGCGATTTCTCATGCCAGCTCAAAAACATCTTTGAGAGCCTCAGAAGAGCGTGGAGCTGGCTACCTCAGAGACTCCTCAAAACGTACCTGTTCGCTCTGCAAATAAGTGGCCCTGCAAGCCTGGTGTGGTCATGGCTAAGGTTATCTCATAGGGGGAATCTTCACAGTGGAACAAAACATTTTGAGAAGACTGAAATGAAGCTAAAGCATTCTCAATATCAGATTTTACACGCATTTTTTGCAATAACACAAAAGGAAGAAAGAGAACAAGAAAATGAGTTAGAGGAAGATGGAGAGAGAGATGGTCTATTAAGCAAAGCTACCTTTTTACTCCCTGAATTTACAGTCCTGATAGACATCTTTATTCAAAATTACTCATTTTTTATATTCAGATACTACAGTTTTCAATACTGGGTCCTAGATTTGTCTGGACAGATTACCCTCTTATTCCCACAATGAAACTTAATTATCCTTTTTATATCTTCAGATACTTTCAGTCATTTCCTGAACTGTTTCTGGGGACAGGGAGCAGCTGATGGGTCAGTCAGTAAAGCAAGTACTGTGCACCCCTGCTGGCCACATATTTTTGAAGGCAGAAGCCCCTTGGCCCCAGGTCTCCTTAGAAAGACTTTGAGCACTAATACAAGTATTTTCCTCGGATCTGCTTTTACTGAGCTTTTTTTTTTTTTTAACTGGGCAGAGACTCATCATTTTCTCAGCACCTTTCTGTGTATTACTTGGAAGCATCTAAATGTGAGTAACTCACCTGGAATCTGTAGAAGGATATTTGAATGATTCATCTCTGAGACAAGAATAACCCCTCATGAAATCCAGGATGGAAGTGACTGCATGGTTTAAAACACGCCTTCCTGTATCACTGCTGTTGCAGCAGGAAGGAATGCGTCTGAGTAGTTAAAGTCCAAACGACTACATAAATTGTTTCAAAGCAGCTGTAGCAGCACAGATAATCAGAGAAGTTGCTGCTATTGAGTGGTTACTGGACTTCAGGACACTTCATTCATTTCATCTGTGAAGAAACCTGTAATACACGTTATCCGTTATCACTACCTTCTGAGCAAAACTACCAAAGAGCAAAGCACTAGTGAAAGTGGAAAAATTGCATAGGAGAACCCAAGACTTGTAAGTACTGAAGAGAAAATTATAATGGATATCCATTCGGTCTCTGAGAGTTATTTTTTAGCTCTTATTATTTTTGTAAGAATTATTATTTTTGTCTCAGTTATTCAACTAAGAAGGTAGATAAGTGTTACAATAAATTAAAATACAAACAGGCTTGAGAAAATCACCCAATTCATCAGAAAGTAGAGAGATAGCACAACCGATGCGTGTTACAGAATCCTTTGTGAATGAAATGCTAAATCCCAAAGGGCTAACCTGGTAAAATCATTTTAATATATAAATAGAGCAGGTGTTGCTATGGTACACAGGTATGCTTTATTAGATTGAACAAGGAGTGGTTAAACACAGTTTCACAACTAGGCTAGCATTAACAGCAAACTTTGGATGGACTTTACACGTTGTATAGAACCCACATTGAACAAAAATTGACTTACCTTGGAACAGTACTCATATTCCAGTCACATATCTGCATGAAAGTTACTTCTTCTAAATCCAATTTGTGACCCTAGCCTGAAAGCAGAAAACAGGATGGCGCAGTATCACTGAGACCGCGTAGTCTGTCATACCACAACCGGAGATTAAGACGGCACTGCGGAATAAAACACAAGTTTCTCCGTCACACCCACCTTACATTTTTTCCTGATGAGTTTATCACTCTTAATAATCTCCACTAGCCTGAGAGAACAGATAATCTGTTGTGTATAAATACAATAAATAGCGCTTCAAAGGACGTGGGATTTATTCAATTCATCATTTCAGTGATTCAAATAAATGTTAGAAGAAAAGACGTCTAAAGCAACAAGCAGCCGGATCCCAGGGTAGAGGGTCTCGGGCTGAGTCCCCGTTTTTGCTGCCGATGGGTTCTGCCGTCTTAGACCAGTCACTTCAACCTTCAGCCTGGGTGCACTTGTCTGCCTCCATAAAGCAGATAGTTCCGGACTTTTTATAGGGCTCTTAGAGCAGAGTGAGTGTACAATCTGTACAGTGCACGGCAATAAACTAGGTCCTGATCTCATCGGTGCCCTCGCTCCGTGTGACTGGAAAATGAGTGATAAAAAATAATAATAAGCTCTGAATAATTATGTATTGTCTTTCTCGTGAAGCAGGCCTTGAGCATTGTGAGCTCTCCACTGGGAGAAGTCCCATTTAAAAAATCTCCCTGGCATAAAAATGAATCGGATCCCGTCACATGAATGGCCTGCATTTCCTATTCTTTTCACTTACCTTCGAGTCGTTCATTTTCTCAGTTGACTTGTGCCTGATCCCTGGTTGTCAGCAGGAACTGGGTAACAAGAACTTGCTGGAAAGGGAATATTACATAAATAAACAAACAAACACAGAAAGAACTGCTGACTCGGCAGATGCACCGTTACAACCATGATGTAAAACTATCAGACAACAAAGGCGCCTTCTGGACGTCTCATGATTCACATCACAAACAGCAAGGGGGGAAAGTGAAAGAGGATTTTGACCTGTGCTAATGAATTTGGAACAGCACTGGATTTTGAGATCATAAGAAATTCAGGAGGGGTCCGGGTTGAATTCTTGGTCTGCCTGAGCAGCAGATGTTCTTCATCCTGTAACCATTGCAGCATTAAGCACTGCATCCATCCTCTGCAAAAAGGCAGCACTTGGGCTTCCCTGATAGCAAGGACCACTCCACTATAGCCAAGAAAACCAGTCAGCATCTCAGCTCTGGGGAACTGAAAACGTTTGGGAAGTTCAGGAGAATGCTTCTCTCCTTCCAAGCTCCCAACAGCTCTAAGTGTGATACCAGAGCTGCTTGTTTCATCTGGGAGACAGGGAAGGCACGTGCTGCCTAGACTTTGAAGCTCTTGGAAAAGCTAACAGTTCACTCCTGCTGCATTGGGCTTGCCCCAGGAATGGGACATCTGCCCCAGGGAGGTGGAGCAAAACAGAATAAGGCAGAGGCAGAAACACCACGAGGAACCTAACGGATGTATTGGTGGGAAGAAGGGGAGATCAATTAAGGGAAAAATCTGCTGGCCATGAAGTGTCCTGGAGCAACTATTGGGACACTGAAGCAGTGAGTTTCCCTGTGGCTTTAAGACATCTTTCCTAAGGAAGCATTAGCAATTGAAACTTTTTCTTAACTCTCCGATTCCCATGGGCCCGCGGTTGCCTTGCTAAATGAAACGCTTCTTTAGGGAGACCAGCTGGCCCCAGGGACCGGTAATGCAATATAGTGCCTTTCATCTCTCACCCATGAACCCAAGTCAAACAGAGTTTGGTAAATGGCCAATAACCCTTACCATCTCAGGGGCTGTTTGGTGACCTGTGCCAAATGAGGAGGGTCATCTCTGTGTCTGTTTACTAGAAGGCAAGTGTCAACTTCACCATAAAAAGGTACGCGGTTACTACTCATTATCACCCAATTTAACATTCTTAAGCCAAGAGAATGAGCCCGGAAAACTCAACCATCTTCTTACCCAACGACGGTGGTCCCAGGACATCAGGGCTTGAAGTACATTAATGAGGACAGTTGCATTGTAGCACACCAGGCTGTGCCCCTCCTGCAGACAAGAAATCCAAGACGGAACTACTCACAGCGGCATGTGATTGCCGTTCTCCCCGGATCTACGTGGAAATCTCCCGGGACGAATGGTTTTATTTTTAGGTGTAGCATGCACTGAAGCACGATTATGAAGTTACAGAAAGCTGCAGACTTCTGCAAATCTGTATTTAGGGTCTTAAATAGACATAGGCAACCTGAACAGGGACACAGCTTCCAGCACTGATAGCGTTAATGTGCTGAGAAAACCTTTACTGGAAGGCTCTGTTCCCTCACCCATCATGAATATACTGTTCTGGTTACCAAAATAGCTGTATTTGGAAGGGTTGAAGGCCAGAAGCTCACTGCGATACCCATTCTTGCCCTATGCACTGCTCATTTTAAGGTCAGACCTTTAGCATCAGGAACCTGTTAGAGGAAAGAGGAATCACTTTAAAAGCCACTCTGGGGGTTACCCTGGAAGGTCCGAGAGGGGAAAGGGAAGGGCAGGGGCAGATAAACACTTGGCCACATGAAAAATCAGCTGCCCCTAAATTTCAATAGATCTGCATGAACCTCCAAAACTCCAGCCAGCTTGTTCTTACTCACAAATTTTCTGGTCACCACTATCATTTTCTAGCCCACCTATGGCATAGCAATGATAACATTGTCGCTGTCAACTCTGAGTTACTGTTTAATCCCTATTATCTCGATTAATTGCATTAAGTTGGTATACCTGTGTTAATTAAACAGAAGATGGCAGAGGCAGCTTTTACTTCTTATTCTTTTGTGTAGATCATTTCCCAGGGCTTCACAGGTTGTGGAAAAATAACAATACAGACACACCACACATATTTCAGCTCAGCTGATAAAGCTATTTTACTCGTACAGTGTCCCATGATTTTTTTCGCATGTCACAGTATAGGCTTAATTACCATGCTGCTGCTGCATGGCAGCTCGCGTCGCTCTTTTTTTTTTTTTATTTGTATTATTTGCAAGTCGTAATCATGTTTTCCTGTCATCCCCGAGCAATGTGCGTGCGTGCATACAGGCAAATGCCAAGCCTGAAAAGAAATTTGATGCGTGTCCATGAATTGGAGTTTTCAAACTTTGGCTGAAGATTAGTACATGTAAACATAGCTCTGCCCCCTTCATCTTGGATAATTGGTCACAAATGCTACTTGACACTTCTCAAATCAGACACTTTACATACTTCTGAGCATAGCTGAACTTTTTTGGCAGGAATTAATTTGCTTTGCAACTCAGCCGCTCATTCCTGGCCCGATCCCTACTCTGGTGATTTCAGTGCGATGTTCTGCCAGTGCGAGAAGCACAGAGGCAGGACCGGATCTGTTCGCTTGCGTTGACGAGCCTGGCTTTGTTGACGCCCTCAGAAACACAATTACTGCAGCTAATGTTCTGCCCTTCGCCAGCCTTGATCAACAGTGGGATTTTTTACCTCTGGGGCCCTCTCTCTGTTCCAATTACTGTACAAGTTACATTGCATCAGGGGACATCTCGGGAAACCAAAGCAAGCCATGTCCTATCACCAGAAAATGCAACTTCTGACACGGCAGGACCCTTCCACAGCAGCATCAGCTTTATGGGAGGTGGCTACGGACACTGTCTGCCCCCAAAGAGATTGTCTCCGTTTTCTCCTACCTCTCCTGCAAAGGCTGCACGCTTCAGCAGAGAAGGGGAATCCATTCCTGAAGTACTGGTGGAGTTCGAAGTAGCTACAGAATTTCATGCTATTAAGCAGCCTCCTGTTTGCTCTGACATTGCTGCGTGTTTACTCACCGTGCACCGGTACTGCAAGCGCTGAGCAGACCATATGCTCCCTTAGAAGGGCTGCCAGGTCTCGGGGAGCATTACTGTGCCTGTTCCAGGAGGAGTTTGGGGCAAGAACGCATTCCATAAAAGTCTTCACTAGGAATAATGTATTTTATCCAGTGATTTATTTCTGTCCAGCCTCTGGACTAAATGGCAGTTTATCAGCATATCCATGTACATCTATGAATAACCAATGGAAAATATCATTCGCCCTCTATTCACTGGGATGTTCATAAGCTGCAGCATATTAAAAATATTTGTCAGTTTGCTCTTTCCAGCTATCAAGTAGGATGTGTGCCAGCATGCCCTCCTCGTGCTGGCTGCTTCATCCAGAAAATACAGAGAAAATGATGAAACAATGACAGTTCTAGAAGTGGGCAAAAGTTCACATGGGTTATTTTAGCATTACTGTCTTGCTCATCACTAACACTAAATCTGTAAATTCGATCGAGCCCCTACCTGCAGAAGCAAAGGATGAAACTTTGCACCGCGCTTCAGGTGTAGACCATGAGAGAACCAAATGCCTGGTCATGCACTCACATTGGCTTGGCTCTCAGGGCTTCATACAGTTCAAAGGATCGATGAGGAGGAGCCAGGACAGGAACAGTTCCTGTGGTGTTCCTCCAGCCTCTAGGACCTTGTGCTGTGACTGAGAGCTGAACTGCTGCACAGCGACAGTCAGGGAACCGGCTGTATCAACCGTCTCTCCATGCACTTGGTCCCCAGGCTTTCCAGTCATGGTCTTGTGAGGGTCCATCCCTAGAAAAGAAGGGTAGCTGGTGTTACAGGAGATATGGCAGATCCACAGGAGAGAAGCAAATGTCCTTATTGCCCCGTGGAATAATGCAAGAGAAGACTTTGCATGCTGCTATGTCTTGGGTTTTCATAGATTCTTATCTTAAATTAAACAGATGGTGACATATCTTGCTTCCTCCTGTTTAACTCTGATGTTGGAACCATTATGGGAGTTGTGGGTATGACATTTGTAGGTGAACAAGGCACCAATTGGCAAAGAGAAACAGCATAGCTCTAGAGACTGAGCTAAGGAGGAGGCTTAGTTTCCATTGCTATTATATATCACTATATAAATTTAGCTTTCAGGTCCTAGACATTTTAAAATAACATGTCTAGTGTTAGAATAGAAGAGTATCAGAAAAAGTGAATTACAGGTTACAGGCTTCTGGTATTTACAGTAAAAGAACTATTATTGTAATTACACCTATAGAGTATTCATTTATGTTGTTATTAGGGGAAAAGGATGGTAGAATTAGGATGTACGGAAAGAAAATCCTGCATATGGGGAGCCAAATAATTTAGCTGGGACAAAGAGCTATGATGGCTGCTCAACCCACTTCTGTTTTCAGCACGTGAGCTCACTGTGTGTGTGTGGATCTGCAATGTCCAGTGATTTAGGAGAAGCCACTATAGATCACTGATATCTGGTACAAATGGGAACAAACCACAGCCCGCAGAAAGTCTGTCCTCACACACAAACCCCCAGGCTGGGAGCTGGGTGCCTTTTCGTACCATTGAACACCTCCACAGTAGTCTTTGCCAGGTGAGAACGGAAATTCGGCAAATGATTCTGTGGGCTCAATACTCGCAGAAAAAAAAATCCTTTCCCACCGCCGAAAGAAATATCAAACCCAGCTTCCTGAACATTTGAAATGAGACTAAAATAAGAAAAGAATATTTTTTTCAGGGGAGAGGTGAACCTCCACTTTGAACCATTATTTCTGTGGTTGGGGGTAACTGGCCATTACAAGTACAGAGGCACATGCTGTTGTAAATCCACTGTGTTGCCTCCTGGATGTCATTACTGAAAGTAAGTGGACTGCTGCTTCAATGGCTAAAGATTTAGTTGCTTAATGCCTGGTGTCATCAACAAATTCAGGCTGGCAATGACATCCTACTTGTCTAAGCTAATATACAGCTTTGCACTCTCCTTGTTTTTCTTCCCATTCAAACTTACGGCTTAGTGTTAACGTCTACCACCAACCAACATTACAGCTGAGGTGAATGAAGTGATGAATGAACGCAGTTTGCATGTAGATAATTGGAAGTCCGGCTGAGTAGATCGCATTATTTAATATATCATCATTATGTTTGCATTTAAAAAGCATCTAAACGAGATTCTTTCTTCTATAACTCCATCTCTTCAGTGCTCTGACACCAGGGATGAATTGTGTTATGCGTTTTGGTAGACATTTGTTTTCTAAAAAATGACGGAACCACTTGGAGCTTAAATCATCGCTGTAATAAGTTAGTAAGTTGTCCCTACTTGAGAAAACTCTTGTGTCAGGAGTAAAACTCCTTGTTTGGCTGTGCTGCAAGAAGCAGGATGATATTTAATTATGACAATTCAAACTCATCTGGTTTCTTCAAGTGCAGACTATATTGATTTACAGTATTAACATAGAAAAAGAGGAATTAAAAAGCCAGTTTATTTAGAAACTTACTTATTCCTAAAAATGTCAGTTCAGCTCATTTTTAAACTTGATTTCTTATCCCAGGTGAATTACATGGCATTTCTGAATCTCAAGAACTGTTTCTGCATGGTAACAGCTGATGGAAGTACCAGCACAGTTCGGTCGTTTTGATTGTAAGATTTTTGTTTGTTGCTTTCTTGGACAATGGTGTTTGCAAAAGAGAGATTAAGAGCACCCTGAGACAGAATTACAGACCGTGGTTAGTCTATGAGACTTAATATCAGTATAGGACCACAGTCTGTAAGATCAGTGGCAAATGAAACCAGCTTTCGGGCAGAATCAATGTCTTGTTCTGAAAAAACAGTGAGGAAAATCCGTGCCAGTGCTTCAGCATGACAAATGAACTTAGGCAAGTTGAAAATAATCATGATTATTTAATATTCCACAGCTTTACAACTCGATACTCTGCGGACAAAAGATCAGAAGGCTGCTGAGTCCAAAGTTTTGAATCTTTGGGTCAATATGCTTCTCATGTCTTCAGCATTTAGTTTAATTTAGGAGGAAACAGTTCTGAGCTAAGATAAGATCTCAAACAAAATTGACGTGGACTCACAACATGGCCTAACATAACAATTTAATCTATCCTGTGCTTCCCCTGAAAGAAGGCTTAATAACTCTGGTATGATTTCACCTGCTGCTTCTAACATTTGCTCATTCTTTTTTCCTGAGCAAATTTGGATTATCAGATGGCGAGCAGCTTTGTTCATGGTAGACAAACTTGAATTCATTTAGGATTAATAACAATGGGTTCAATCCTGGATTCAATGACAGGCTTAATGAGTGGAGTCTTTGGAAGACAAATATTTGTTTGTGTTAAAGAGAAATAATTAATTCTCAATTTTCTTGGGTATCAGGTGATTACAGCACATATCACAAAATGTTTTCCCTATGTATCCTCCCTTGGACCGTACGAACTGCAGGAACATTCCCCAAGCCCTGGCATTGCAGATACAGGCCATTCTGACCTTGTTATTTCAAAATCTGAAGTTTCACAATGAATTATTTGGCGTGAGGAAAAACGTGACTCTTACTCACAGCATTATCTCAGGCTGTCCTGGTGATCTGATGCTGGGAGGTAAGGAGAGAGAAAGGTCCACGCCGCTGCGATCCATCAGCAGTCGTAGGTCGAGACAGGACTACTCAAATGGAGGAATCCAGGCTGGGTCTGGATTTTGGCCCAATCCTCACCATTGTCTTAGACATGGGCATCTTCCAAATTCCTGTGGGAAATCCTGCTTTCTTTACTACTTTCCCTGTCTCTTGGGAAGCAACCGGAGCACACACCACCACCGTGCCTGGCCAGGGAGGAGCTGGCTGAGCCGCCAGGCTGGGCTGCGCTGCCCAAAACCGAGTATCCGCTGACCTCCGTAAAAACGAGCAGACTTCAGTAAATTTACCCTGCAGGCAGTTTCACCCTGCAAAAACATCACCCACGTTGCTAGAGTTTAGGACAACAAATTAGAGCTTTTCATATGCACTGGAAG
>VYXH01008442.1:7711-18223 GCA_013397275.1 Burhinus bistriatus | reverse complement strand
GTGGGGGGGAGGGGGGGGGGGGGGGGGGTGGGTGGTATTATTATACATACACCCTGAGTCTTGACAGCTATTTTGCACTAAGCTATGATTCGGATGCTCAGTCTTTAGGGCAGAGAGAAGGGGTTTTATCATCACCAAAAATAAGGGGAGAGAAAAGTGATGAAAAAACCCTCTCACAAATAAGGACGGATCCAAAATCTAATGACATGCATGAAAATCCATTTTTGGATCAGGCCCCCAGCAGAACATTACATTGTACGACCAGTATTTTCCGAATATCTTCTATTGTTTGACAACCCTGATTTCACATTAAACTTGGAGCTCGATTCCAAACGCAAGCTTTTTTTATAGAAACTTTAAATCATATCCCTTCATGAACACACACATACCATAGAGGATATTGTCTTATTAAAGAGTTTAAGCCTAAAGGTGTATGCCTATTTTTAAAAGAAATTTTCTGATTGTAGATAACTGCTCAATTTGATTTAGTGTCCAATGATAGTGATGGGGTTGATAACTGAGCATTCATCGGTAATTCATCTTGTGCTAGTAGAAATTTACAGCAAAGCAGTGCTTTCCCAACACTGACAAGTCCTATTAATCTTCTTCAGACACATTTCAATAGGTGTCTCCATCTGTGCCCAACATCTAAACACTCTGGCATCACTAGGGACTTGGAGACACCTTCATTTCAGGTTACACTAGTGAAAATGTGATACTAGATTGTACTCTATTTTTAACCTAATTCTCTCTTTTCATTCAATTAGCCTTTCTTGCCTGCATTTTTCTACTCGCGTCTAACATCCTTTTCCCAGGAAGAGCTTAAAAATGAGATTTTGTTACTTAAAGAGACAGAATCTGCCAGGACAAGAGCAACCAAGAGCTTAATACAGAAAAGCAGCAGAATAAAGCTCACGCGTACAGTGGGGAGACCAAATCACCAGCCGCAAAACACGTCTCGTGTCGCACGCCCATGATATTCCCCTCCTGATGCACCTCTTGCAGGCATTGCTCGGCTAGGACAAGTCCGAAACTAAACACCCCACCTCCAGCTTTCCGAATTTTAAAACAATTGCCAAGTATTTGGGGGTTGAAATCCAGTACGTACCAAAACATCTCTGTTTGTTCAGGCTGTAGGGGGATCACCACCATACATCCCCACTTTGCTTTACATATACGGCTAATGCATGAACAAACACAGCACAGTCAAATTACAGCAATAACATTTATGGGTGGATTATGTTCCAACTTCCTCGCTTATTATTAAAAGCAAGTAAATTGCAAAGCACATGGAAGAGGTAGGGAGCAAATGCGGGCGAGTTTCCACTCGGAACCAAATGTTGTTTTTTTCACTTTCAAAGCTGCGATGAGTTTGCTAGCAGACGCGGCACAGCTTTAAAGCTTACTCATTCAAAAATGTGTGTTTGGGTTCTTTTTTCCCTTCCTACTCCATTTAGGTTTGCCTCTCAAAGACGAGCAGATGCACACCCTTTGGGCTTGGGTGGCTCCTACTTGCTCTGACCTTTCTTCTGAAAAGAGCAACCCATGAGCCGTGCGTCCGCTCCACAACTCGGAGGCGGTTTCAAACTTTGTTTCTGGCTTTATGCAGTTCTCTTGTGAATCGTATTATAGATCTAAATGACCTTATTGTAGGTGGCAAGTTTAAATGTGCCATATTAATAACTTGTTATCCAAGACAAATTAAGTCCTTATGTGTCAAAAGCACTCTGCTCTGGATTACCTACAAGACAAGTATTTATTGAATAAACGTTGGATCCAATTTCATTTTAATGTGACTGACTGTATGCTTCAGTCCCTTAGAATGAGATAAAAACACTCAAACTTGTAAGTGTGTTGCAACATTACACCTAACTTGTCTGTTTCTATTATTGTCGGTTTAGTGCGGGTTATCAAAAGTGTTTGGGGGTTTTANATAGTAAAAGAGGAAGAGAGGGGGGGGAAAAAAAAAAATCATAAAAGTTAGCAGCGCCTTAGCAAAGAGAAGGGCTAGAGAGAGCAGCTTTCACTTTTTCCTGCTTTCAACCGTCCAGTTCAGAAAGCAATGCTGATTAACCTTCAGCCGTTGCCTGCTAACGTTTACTTCTGTATGTCAAATCATCTTGGGCTGCTGAGATATGAGTAATTTCAAATAGTGCAGAGCCCTCATCCTGTATAAACTCTACCATTGAAAACTCTGCCAAACATCGACTTGGGCATTTCTGCTTACAGAGGGCCTTTTATTAGCCTAAACTTGATCGTTCCAAATGGACAATAAATTCTATCTTCACAGCCCTGGAGCAAAGAGCTGTGCTATCCTTGGGAGTTTAATAGTCAGGATTTTCATAGAGCTAGCGTGAAAAAACTGGGGGGGTTTATCTGGGTTTGGGGTATTTTTTTTTTTTTGGCTATCCCCTGCTTTCTCAGCAGGATTGTCCACTATAATGTACGTTTCCCAAGGGTTTTTTCAATCCAGTTTTAAATATCTAAAGTGATGAGACTTCGTGCACCTTTAAAATTTTATTATACTTACGGTCAGAAGAAAACATAAACCTCTTGGGCCTTGAAAGCCCCTTGCAATACAGCCGTTATCCCTATAATGTCAACAGAGCTACAAAACTCTCTAGAAATAAACCTTTTAAGAGCAGCTTTCTTTGCCTCATGTTTTCTTTTAAGGTCAGTGGTGCATCACTTTTTGGAAAACGTTTCCCCTCCCTGGCCAGGTTTAGCAATCTGAAATAGAATGTATATTACTAAATGAATAGGTTTAATTTTAGACGCTGAAAAAACAAATAGAAGAAGAGAGCTAGGGCAGGAATAATGCCTTTCAGTTAGAAACAGACGTAGTAGAAAGAAAAAGTCAGAACTTTAGTGCCAGGGGCAAAGGGGTGAAAGGCTGGCTAATATGAACCATATCCAACATCTGCCCTATTTTAATTTAGCAGGGATAAAGTTTCTTCTTTTTTATTATTAAGAAAACTTTGTGTGGCAGAGAAACCCATGAGCTGCGTTATCAAAACTGTTTTATTGTCACACTGAAACTTAGAACTATTAAGAGCTGGCGGGGCAAAGAGATAAAAACTCCCCTTCTCTCTCCTTTTATACTCTGTGACAAGCCTGGGCTCGGGTCCTGCTGTCTGGGATGTCCTTTTCATGTCTTTATGAAGTACTGCGCTCGGGGCTGTAATATAAAGGGGAGGTTAATTGTTCAGGATGGGTCCAAATGATTGATTCTCCAGGTTAAATAAATAAATAAATAAATAAACCCGAAGATTTAAAACAAAATACTGCTGCGAAGGTGTTGGTGGTAGTTGCCCTCAGAGATGAGCGATGGTGGTGGTGTACAACAAGTGTAAAGGAGGGCTGGATTGGGAACCTGCATGAGAAACAGCCCGAATGACCAGGCTGGAACATAATCTTGCTCCGCCTAAAAGTTTTCCATCTCGATAGCGCAAATTCTACTGTAAAATAACAAAGTATACTAAAACACATGTGAGTAGCTGTAGGAGTAAAAGAGCAAATTGGTTTCCGACAAAAGGAGGATGAATACCTTTGGATAATCTAAAGTTAGGATTTGATTGAAAGCATAACATTCCTTTAAGCATCAATATGCTTAGGATCCAAAATATGGTTATTTTATTAGCAGTTAATACTTAGATCAAAGCAAAACACTGTAGCTGGAAGCGACATTCTCTCTGGAAATAAAGATCCATGTAATTATTTCCTATTAAAAACTAAAACCGGTCTTAGATTCAAAAATTTGTGCTTCCTTACATGTGATCTAATGCAAGCTTGTCAAGAGAGAGCAGACGTGCTGTTTTTCGCTGTTCACTGGTATCCCTTTGCTTTAAAGTTTTCAGTTTAGCTTTAACCCTTTGAATGTGAAAAATTCTCATCCGATTTACCTCAGTCAAACAGAGGGGATTATTTTGGATAATATTGATTAATTTCTTACAAACAGAAATTAGAATTGTATGTGAACTGGCACCATTTTAAATAGAGTCTCCAAACATAAGGAGGTAAAATATAAAGAAAATGATGCAGCGATTGATAGGCAGTTGAAACCTTAAATTGCAAACAAGTATTTTACTATTGGGTAAAACAGCCCATCTTAATTCCATTTGGGACGCGGAGATTAAAATGTGCACACAAAATATTTCCAAGAAGGCTGCAACCTTTCAGAGGAAAGAGATAAGAATGTATTTTAATTATGAGGTTATAAATATGCGATCTATTTATTTTTTTTTACCACCCCCTAATGTGGTACTCAGCATTGTTCAGATGCAGTTATACAGCTAGCTGTCTGTCTCTATTCCTGTCCAGGGTTTTGTTTTTATTTCGGGTTTGGTTTGGGGTTTTTTTTTCCTGATAGTTCAATACCTACTTATGTCATCTCTGAGGCAGGCCCTGGAAAAAAAGAGATCTGTCTTTCTGTGTTTATAAACTACCACAGAATAAAGAGAGAGTAGTTCTTTTTTACAACTGATGGGCTAGTATTATAAGTAGCAATACGAAATATTTAGACACATTATTTCAAGCTTTCTGGTTCTGCTAATTATTTTTGATCTGTCACTTAGAAATTAAAAAAAAAAAACTTTAAAGAGTTCATTAGGACTGTGGAAAGGAAGAGGAGTCAGATATAAGGCAGCAATTATAATTTGGTTTTAATTTTTTTTTTTTTTTTTGCTGACTCCTCAGCTATATTGTTTAGTAGAGGGATGGCTACAATATAATTCTATATTAAGAGCTTGTTAGATGGGGAAGGAGCTGAGACGTTCAGCTGGGATATTGTTTGCTAGCTCAATTAGCATCCAAAGAATTTGAAAGTACGATAAATGTATCTGAAGATCATATCTAAACATACTTACCAAAAAGTACCCACCTCTCTCAGCAGTTCACATATTTGTGCCTTCTGACTGGGAGGAAAAAAAAAAAGCAGTTCAGATGTATAGGTTAAGATTGGCGTATGGCAAGGTTTGTGTGAAATACAAAGAAACCTGTATTTCACTCAACAATTTCATTGCTTAAACATATAGTTTAGAAGCATCTTTTCCTTAAACATGTGGTTCAATAGCATTTTCTTCAAAGGAACAATTCAATGTGTTAAAAGATTTAAGAACAAAGAATGTGCTGCAAAATGCAAATTCTTACAGTGTTATACTGTGTATGCAATTATGTATGTAGGCAGATAGATATAATTTGAGAGTTATTAACTTTCAACATCAATGATGTACTCTGAATCAATACAATGTAACTACCTATTAAAATATAAACCAGGTGTGTTACCAGGCAAATACAGTCTGAGGAGCTTTTCTAGATTTTTTTTTTTTTTTCTTTCAAGATTACAGCTCTGCCACGGACAAGGAGCTCAAGAGATTGCTGCTGGTCCTAAAGATGGAGACTGCTTTGCTTTTTGTAATATCTGATGCTTCTAGAATATTTCATTTCCTCCAGGTTTGGGGGGGAAAAAAAGACAAATTAAATAAACGAACCTCTGAAATGGTGTAAAGGGGATGAACTGTCTCACAAACACCCGTACATTTATGCACCTCCCGGTGGATGGGAAAGAGAGAAGTTCCCTTTCCATTTCCCATTTTTCCTTTGGCTGAAGGGAGGGGAACGAAGGGAGCAGAAATCATTTTAAGCCTTCCTCCCCCACTCCCCCCCGTCGGATCGACCCCTCTCGCAAATCCCTTTCTTCTGCCCTCCCTCCCCCAAACGCAGAGCCCAGCGCAGTTAACCTTGGAGCAGCGCTGGGCAGGGAAGGGTTAATGAAACCAAGCTCTTTGCGACCTCCAGGGTCAGACTCTTCCTATCTGCAATCTAAGGAATTAGGTAAGGAGGTTATAAGATTATAGTGAAAGGAGTTATAGGCCCTCGTAGCCTCACACCTGAACATATTGGGCTAATCCACTGGGATTCTTAAAAATCGCTTCAGCTATGGAAAACTGTTAATTAGGCTGAGTCTATCCCGAGGTTTCCTGTTGCATTAGTGATCCAGCCGAGCTGCCTGCGCTCTATAGGCTCACATGAAATGCGCTTAATATGCCTATATTTCCCCCCCCCCCTTCCTTCTCCACAACTAAAAACAGCCTCAGCCACTGATTTCGGGAGAAACCAAAAAGTTTGGGTGAAATTCAGCCCGAGAGATGAACAAAAGTCATTCCTGCCCCCCCCCCGCCCCTGAGCCCTGGGTGCCCGGCAGGCTATTTGCAGCTGTTTCTAACTTCAGTGTTTGTTTACAGTAGCAAAATTAGCACTTGGAGGAGAAGTGAAAAGCTGTTTTCACATCAGTTTTACTCCTCGGTTCCTAGCTTTAGATGTCTTTCCTCCCTCCCAGCCAGCAGCATCACTTAAAGCGCGGCTCAAACTTTCCCTCGCTCCTCTGACTTAGTTCTCTGCAGTCGCATCCTATTTTCTGCTCCAGAAAATTACACGGGGAGAAGGTGGCGTTTGAACACGGCCCAAACATCAGTGATTCGAGGCAAAAAAAAAAAAAAAAAAAAAAAAAATTAAAAAAAAAATCCCGAGCATCCCTATAGAACATATTTTAACGTCGCTTGGCAGAGCCCTGCCCTGCTCCCAGCTTTCTGCCCTTTGGCACTTAGACATTTGCTTGTCTCCAGCAAAGCTTTCTTTAATCCGCCGAGACACCCCAGGGCTGTACCTGAGCCACGGCTGAATTTGCTCCCTACGACCGACAAAATCCTGCAGCAGCAACTCCCCAACTTCAATACTTAAAGCACGGGCTGGTTTTAGCCATTTTGCAGAAATGCTGATTTATATTTTTTTTTTTAAATTTTTTTTTTCATGTCATTTGTGGTCACCCTCGAATGGCAGTAATCTGTAGATTACATATTACGAGCCTTGTCATTACGTGGATAAAATGAGGTGGTTAAACGCTAAAATCCATTTTACTCACCACATTTGCTGGGGGGGGGGGGGGGGGGGTGGGGGGGGGGTGTTCTGCGCGTGTGTGGTTTCCAGAACAGGGTGCAANGGGAAGGAGAGGGGAGAACAAACTTGTAGGAGAAGGATTTAAACCCCTCGCATCTGAGCTGGATGTGCCCTCGCTTCTGCTGCTGGAGACCTCCCTGCCTGGTGGACACACGGGGCTGGAGACCCCTCAACTTCACCTCCAAGTCAGGCACCCGTTTTCTCCAGCCCTCGCCTTCCCCTAGCTCCTGGGTCTTTTGTCCCCATTTTCGTGGTGTCTCAGCATTGCTCTACAGGGGCGACTTTTCTCTGCCTCTCCTGGGTTTCCTCTGGAGCATTTCTAGGCTCCTACTCGCCTGCTCTCCCCCCGGTTGCCTCTTTCATCTGTGTCCCTGATCCCTCTCCAGCTGATGTGATTCTTTAGAAATGTGGGTCTTATCCCATCCCTACCTTTGCCGGCTCTGATTAGATATTATTTTTTCATTGGCTCTGCTACAATGGGTTCCTCCCTTTAATCTCTCGATATATTTTCCCCCTCCCGGTATAACCAAATCCATGAAATTCACAGCCTCTCTCTTTGACACGACTGGCTCGTCTAATCACTCCATATCGATTTCCCTAACTCTTTTCATCCAGCTGAAGACACATCTTAAAACACTCCAAGCCAGAGTGTGCTCTTTGCTTTATACACACTAATAAAATGATTTACCCTTCTCTCTCTGCTCTCCTCACAGGAGAAAATCGTTCAAGTCCCGGCTATTTGTGTGTGATCAGTAAATATTTAGTGTGGCGACATCTTCAGCTCCTCTCCTGATCAATACACAACCCAACAGGAGGTGGACTATTGTCCGGGTAGTGACTTGCTGAGGTCTCCTTTAGATGAATTCTTTGCCCCCCATACCGTCTGTTATGATTTATCCTCGAAGGTAACCAGTAAAGAGAAATCGAGGCTTTAAAAACCTCTGTTTCGAACCTGTTTACCGTGACATTCAAACACCTAAGCAAGGAATGGCTTATTCTTCCCCGTCTCCAGTCGCCCTTTGATGGGCTAACAATTCCAAAGCGCTGCTGGAAAATGAATATCAAACCGGGCAGCCGTCGCACGGTGGCTTCGTATCCCTGGACCTCTCTGTCCCCTCTTCCCCGGCCCCTCCAGCAAAACCCCGTCCTGGCTCTGCGGTGCAATGTCGCGATAAAGGGGCGACTGCCCGATCCCACTCTGCAGCATCTCCGGCCACTGGACTGGCTCCCACAGCTCTGCCTCGGCGGGTGGGTGACAAAGTGTCCAGGGATGGAGGGTGCCCCAACAACTTCCAGCTCACCTCCCTCCTCCTCCTCCTCCTCCTCCTCCTGGCATCCCGCAGCTCTGCCTGCCCCAGGATCAGGCTGAGGCAGGGCTGGGGGCTGATGGCTTTTTTGTTTGTTTGTCTGTTTAGGGGTTGGTTTTTTTTTGAACGACGTGGAAATTCTGGACTGAAGGGAAGGAAGAAAAAAAAAAAATGATAATAATGGAAATGGAGAAGAGCTTAAAGCCCGGTTCCTGTGGTTAACCATACACGAGAGCTTTCCCAGGGTGATAAAATGGACAGAAAGAGAAGTTCGCGTGTGTTTTATCCTGATCCGTTATTTCACTCCTGGGAAAGCCTATGCCTCGGCTAGGAAATATTTCCACTTGTAATTACCCCAGGACCGTGCGCTGGGTGCCCGCTGCTCGCCGGTTAGGTGTCTGTGCAGCAGCCCACCCGGGCGAGACAGCTACCCCTGGGGTGCGTGTGTCCGCCTTGGGTGCAGGGCTGGGTGCCCACGCACAAGAGGTACACAGTTATCGCTGCAATGTGGGGGGGTGTGGGGGTGGGTGCGCTCACTCCCATCGTGTGCTGCAGCCTAGGGAAGTGCCCAGCTCTCGCTCTTATTTCCGTGGGTGTGCATTTGCACACAAGCTATAGGTGGAAGGCAATTTTGGCTCGGGGAATGTACGTGCCGCATAAATGCGTGGCTGCCTCTTCTGTGTGCGGTACGGGTGTGCGGCTGTTATTCAAATCTAAAACCAGCTACGTCCACCTGTTAACTGTGTTTAGAAACCACTTCCACTAATGGCTTTTCGCTAACTTCTTCAGTCCGTTACTCGAGTATAGGAGGCAATGGAGGGGAAAAATCCATATGAAACCCTGCTTACAGCCTCTCTTCGAGAGGACACTTTACACACCTTGCCTAGACAGGGCTCCTATAGAGCGCTTATCTCTCGAATATATCTTTATACTAATGCATACTTAATTGGTCTGTCTTGACTGTCCATATAAAACAATTTAATTAGGGTGCTTTCTGCTTTGGGAAGAAAGAAGAAAAAAAAAAAAAATCTGCCCAGCATTTATTGTATTTAGCACCAATACAGGCAGAAAATGTTGCACAAGTTTTTGGTTGAAAGAGCACCTATGTGTCCATTGAAGGGCGTTGATCCGAAAAGACAGAGAGGACAAGTAAAATCGATTTGAAGCGACCCTCTCTGTCCCTTTCACACCATTCAGACACTCCATTCCTTCTAAGACAAAGACCCAGCGCCTTGGGAATGCTGGCAAGGGGGAAAAAAAGGAGAAAAAAAAAAAAGAAAAAAAAAAAGGGGGGGGGGGCTTCAATCCCCCCAAGCAATAGGGAGAGGTCTGAAATTCCTTCATATTGCTGTAATTTACCCCCCAAGATATGTTCAACTCCAGGATTTTCTTCAATTCGGCGTCTAAGATTGCTGCTGCGAGGAATGTCCCTGGAAGGGGAGGAGGTAATTATGGCTATTAGTGCTGCGAGCCCAGCCTCAACCTTGGTCACTCGCAGGCTTTTAGGGTTAAAATAGCCCTCACCTCTGACCCCTGCGGAGCAAAGTTGTAGCTATCGCCACAAGTTGGGCCAAAGTTTTCAAATCCAGGGCTGGGCAACACCGGAGGGGGGGAAACTTCTCCCTGGCATTATTTTTGGTTGGGGTTTAAATCATCTTTAGTCTATTTAATTGCCTTTCCCTCCTCCTTTTGCCAAACGATCCCCTTCGGAGAGGTGGGGGGGGATCTCCAAACGCCCTGCTCCCGCTACCTTTCCCACTGCTCTCTTCATTTAGGTTTAATTTGGCAGTTTGTTTTCAAGCATGAAAATGGTTATCATCAAATTGAATTACTAGGTCAGCCTTTCATCCCCGGATCTCAAGAATAAACGGGGGTGGGGGGGGTGAGGGGGCTCCCCCCTTTAGGTTTTCCCCACCACGACCCATTCAGCTTTACAGAAAAGGAGCGTTTGGAAAAGGAGAGAAAGGACTAAAACCTTGAATTTGTCTCCTGTGCTTTCTGCGCACCTTCACGATCCTCCTCGGCAAGGGGGGGATTTTGGAGCTGGGTGGGGGGGCGCAAAATGAGGAGGGGGGAGAGCCCACAGCTGCAAGTACCCCTGTGGCAATCATAAAAATTCATTCCAGTGGGCTATGTCTCCATCTTCCATGTACTGATTAGACTTAACAAGAGTGGAAACTTGTGTAGACCATATTTATGGTATTAACGAGCAGTTAAAAGATGTATCCTTCTCCTGATCAATATTGTTCGG
>VYXH01008441.1:72161-100463 GCA_013397275.1 Burhinus bistriatus | reverse complement strand
TTTTTGTGAGATTAGTATGAATTAATCCTTTTTGATTTTTTTTTTAATCGGAGAGGACACACCTAATTCCGTGATGATACCTGATGGGACTACATTTATGCCATTTTCAAAGCATCTTTTTAACTTTTACTGTATAATTGTCAGCAGCATTCCATTGTACCCCTGGATCACTAAGAACAAAATACAACCAATAAAAAAGGAGCCTTATTACCCATGTAGCTTTAATGTTTTAATTATTGCAAGGTCATAATAGACCCATTGATCTTAACGTGCAGATCAAGTTTTGCCCACTTTTGCTGAGAAAGTATTTTGAATTTACTAATATTGGAGTGACTTTTTAATTTCAAAACTAGTCACAAAATCATCGAATGGTTTGGGTTGGAAGGGACTATTAAAGATTACCTAATCTAACCCCCCTGCTATGGGCAGGGACATCTTTCACTAGATGAGGTCGCTCAAAGCCCCATCCAACCTGGCCTTGAACACTTCCAGGGTTGGGGCATCCATAACATGTCTGGGAAACCTGTTCCAGTGTCTCACCACCCTCATGAAAAATTTCTTCATTATGTTCAATCTACAGTTACCCTCTTTCAGTTTAAAACTGTTGCCCCTTGTTCTGTCACAACAGGCCCTGGTAAAAGGTCTTTCTCCAGCTTTCTTATAAGCCCCCTTTATATATTGAAAAGATGCAATAAGGTCTCCCCGGAGCCTTCTCTTCTCCAGGCTAAACAACCCCAACCGTCTCAGCCTGTCTTCATAGCAGAGGTGCCCTAGACCTCTGATCATTTTTGTGGCCCTCCTCTGGACTTGCTCAAAGAGGTCCATGTCTTTCTTTTACTGAGGACTCCAGAGCTGGACGCAGTACTCCAGGTGGGATCTCACCAGGGCGCAGTAGAAGGGCAGAATCTCCACCCTTGAGGAACACCACTTGTTACAGGTTTCCACTTGGACATTGAGCCAGTGACTGCAACTCTTTGGGCTCTTTGTGGGAAAAGAGTTTATCAAAATATTGATAAAAATATTGAGTACCTCAGTCTTCTGTATGTCGATGGTCACTAGTTGTCCTGTCTTATTTATTAGTGGGGTACATTTAATTGCTAACTGCTATTGGGAAACAAATTGCATGAACATGGGTCCTTGGGATTTCTCCATACTTACTAATACTAATTTATTTTGCATAAAACTGAAAGTCTCAGGACATCCCCCAGTATCTAACCTGGTGAACAATGGAGTACAGAAATTTACAGAGAGGTGAAAGTGTTGTCGCCAACATAAAAAAAATATTCAAGAGCCAATTTTGTAGGAAAATCTGGGGGTGTGTGATCTGTTAGATTGTATTAGCAACATTAACTTGTAAATCACAAAATAACATGTTATGGCCATTTGTCACAAATTTTCAATGAAGCAAGATGAAGCAAGAAGTAAGCCACAGGAAGAGCCGAATGCTTTGTTATATTTGACTGACGACGAAACAAATATAAAAAACTTATTAGTGGATTTATATACAGCAATAAATACAGTACACAGCAATATTTAAGTTACTACAACTACTCTTTTAGATCTGCCTAAACATACACTAACAGTGTAGAACATAATACTTGTCTTATAAGCCTATTTCTCTGCAACTTTTTAATTACGTTTTCACCTTAATTTACTAGAAGATATATTTACTCAGTGCAAGTAATTTGCTATTTCAGCAGAGCTGTTCCTTACTCTTTCTACAGAAAGTACATAGAATTTTAAAATAGCATGATGATGCCTTGCAAAAATGGATGCTGAGAGTCTCGTACAGGCCACCTGGCATACTGTGCAGAGAAAAGGAATAAACACTTATTTTCTTTTTAAAGTATTAATATCTAAACAATTAAACAAGAAACAGGAGCATTTCATGTCTAATATGTGACCTCTTAAAGTTTCAGGTAAATGGAGGAACTGAGGAACTCAGGGTGTGGATTAGGGTGTTTATTTTCATCAGAACTCGGAGCAAAGATGAAGGACAAAAGAAGGGTCACAGAATAGATTGGATGAATGTATGGTATTGCACCAGACAAAAGCAATTCCTTCACCTTTGAGTAGGTGCCAGGCAGTTTTGCAGTTATATCACCAAAAGGTGATTGAAAATTTTTGATGAAGCATTTTTTTTACTGGAAACTGAAGCTTTGTTGGAACTGAATCTTTCAATTGGAACATGTCTATTTCAAGAAGGGAACAGGCTGAACAAATAATTTTAACATTTTTTTTCTTATTTTGTTAACACTGAGTGTTTTGTTTTGGATTCTGTATTTTCCATTTATTTCATTTTGGTTAGTGTATTACATGATATATGTTGTGTCATACATATTTTTGACACTAAAAATGAAAACTTTCAATGAATTTTTCTGGAACTTGTTGCATAGACTACTTTGTTTTTTATTCCTCTACAGTTTACAAAGAGATTTTTTTTTTAAATATATTAGAATTTTCACCTTCTGATCATTTAAATAAATTCTCAGCCCATAGAGTTCTTGAGTCTGGTGTCTACTAGGCTGTATATAACTTCAGCGAAGAGGGTTCTTTGCATGATATTGGTACTTTGGAGTCTTGTCTTGTTTGCTCCCAGTTTTGCTATTTATGGTCAGTATACTTCAGTAATTGTCTCTTTTCCCTACTAGACACTTGCAGTAAAGTCAGCCTACTTGGATATGGATATATATCTATGTGTATGCATATGCACTACTCTGGCCCTCTGACAGGCATATGTATGTGTTTGTGTGTTTCTTTTCATAGCTTGTTCCTTGCAGTCAGTGACCTGCAGGTCATGATCTAGTCTTGGGTTAAATTAGGGATATGTTGGCTCCTTCTTATCTTTATGTTACTGTGTTCCTATAAAGGATTCAACAACAAGGCTTCTGTCATGGTATTATGACAGTAATTTTAGTTTTGTTTTGTTAAGGCAAGAGTTTAGCATAAACACAAGATCAGACATCATAAAATCGAAAAAATCAGATAATAATTTGATAAAAAATTTAGTGGTTCAACATGTTCTTCTGAAATACTTTTGTATTTCTGCAAAACTTACTTTCTTCTGTCTGTGTCTCTGGCATTGACTCATAGTTCTGCGATACAAAGTGCAGTATTTGCACTCTTCCTGGATTTGGCTGTGTAAGCATAGCATCAAAGTTAAGGCCTAAACTTTTGTTTCTTGCCTCTGAATACTTTTGCTTGCAAAACTAGGTTTTGCACTGGGTTTCTCTGTAATATGCTCCTCACACGAAGGAAGAACATTAAATGTTTACTTCTTTCAGCTAGGACAACCTCCCATGTTTCGTTTGTAGAACACACAGCTCTGTCCCTCAAAGGAGTGAGATTTGTTCTTTAAGATTTGCTCTGCCTTACTGCCCTTCTTGCTGATTTTATGGGAGCCACGGGAGTGGAGCTGCTCCATAAGCTGGGATAAATCTGGAGCTGAGGGTGACCCCAGCATGGGCAATGACCCTGCTGAAGGGATGCTGTCCAGCAGGGATGGACAGAATGCAGGTGGTGACAGAAGGGCGCATTGACAGCCCTTGGGATGGCGAGTGGTGCCCCAGGTCCAGACTCCACCCAGCGGCTCCAGTCTGAAGCAAAAGGGAAGTGGACAGAGCTATAATGTAAGTAAGTCAGAGACCCATCCAGGAGGCAGGGTCAGAGACGGCGTGTGAGATCGCTGTTCTGATGGGGTTGCTGGGGCAGGAACTGACGGCCCTGGGATGAGCCAAAATGGTGTCCTGGGCCATGCGCAGGGTGGCAGAGGCCCCGGGGGAGGCTGGGAAGGGATGATGAAGCCTGGGAATGACCCCAGGGCCCTAACACTGATATGGACAGATCCTGAGTTCTTGTTTCAAGGGCAGCGTGTATCTCTGGAGCTATATCCCCAGTTCAGGATGCGGGGCTCAACTTCTGCTACTGGAATCTGCATGGGAATTAAAGGTCTAGATTTGCTGGTAGAAAGATGAGATCTGATCTGTTAAGATATCAGATAATGAAATCTAAAGCTATCTTAAAATTTGCATTTATAAGATTTCACACCAGGTGTTCCATAGTCTCCTTTGGGAAATAAAACTTCATTGTACTCTCCAAAGGGTGCTGCCATTGATTTTATTAAGATTAACCTAAAACTCAAAAATTATCTGTCTCATAACTTTCCTGAAGAAAGTTGAAGAGGTTTTTTTTTCCTTTGGGTTGTTTTTTTTTGTTTGTTTTTGTTCTTTTCTCTCCTTAACATCTATTTTAAGCTGTCTTACTTCAGATAAAGATAAGTATCCAGGCAGTTATCTATAACCACTTCATATAGCACCCTTCTTTTAATTTTGAGTTATCTCAAGATTGTTTTTTTTCCAAGTGATTCATTTTAGTCTAAGACAAAATATTTTATTTGGTATAACTTTAGCTATCTAAAAGCTGAAAGTCTAGATTAGTCATCTAGACACTCTCTAGAGTCAATGGAGAGGGATAAACATTTGAAAAATGGTTTAATCCCACGTGTTTTAGACATCAGAGCTATGATGGGCTGAATCATCTTCGAAGTAACCTTTCACTACGCTAACTGTGAATATCCTAAATGATAATTTAGGGATGAAATTTAACAAGTCCAAATGCCGGATTCTGCACCTTGGGTGGAGTAACGCCAAGCACAAGTATAAACTGGGAGAGGAGTGGCTGGAGAGCAGCCCTGCAGGAAGGGATGTGGGGGTGCTGGCTGACAGCAGGCTCAATATGAGTGAGCAGTGTGCCCTGACGGTCAAGAGGGCAAACCGCATCCTGGGTTGCATCAAACACAGTATCACCAGCCAGTCAAAAGAGGTGATTATCCTGCTGTGTTCAGTGTTGGTGTGGCCTCACCTTGAGTACTGTGTGCAGTTCTGGGTCCCACAATTTAGGAAGCATGTGAAGGTGCTTGAAGGCGTCCAGAGGAGGGAGAGAAAGCTGGTGAAAGGGCTGGAAGACATGTCCTATGAGGAGCAGCTAAGGACTTTGGGCTTGTCTAGTTTGGAGAAAAGGAGTCTGAGAGGCGACCACGTTGCTCTCTGCAGCTTTCTAAGGAGGGGATGTGGAGAGGGAGGTGCTGATCTCTTCTCCCTGCTATCCAGTGACAGAACGCATTGGAATGGTTCAAAGCTGCACGAGGGGAGATTTAGACTTGACACTAGGAAGCATTTCTTTATGGAGAGGGTGGTCAAACACTGGAACAGGCTTCCTAGAGAGGTGGTCAATGTCCCAAGCCTGTCAGTATTTAAGAGGCATTGGGACAATGCCCTTAGCTTTTGGTCAGCCCTGAACTGGTCAGGCAGTTGAACTAGATGATTGCTGTAAGTCCTTTCTAACTGAAAGTCCTATTCTGTTCTATTCTATTCTATTCTATTCTATTCTATTCTATTCTATTCTATTCTATTCTATTCTATTCTAATTTATAGAAAAAACCCTATTATTAAATGGATAAACTTATATAAGATAAAAGTAGTCTAAAGAACTTTTTAGTTTGCAATATGGGTGTTTAATCTGCATTCCTCCATATCTAGTTATATGCCTGACATTCTTGTATCCATTTGTAGCAGAATATATTTTTCTATAGCGTACCTTTTCAAATTTATTTTTTTTTGTTTGGAAAAGAAATAATTTTTTTAGTTCTATGTATTCCTTTCTGAGGTGTATGAGAAAAGAAGAACGTGTATGCTGCAAGTATAGCTGAGGTTTTACCTGAATTCTCTTGAATCTGTTTTAATTCTCTTCTCAAATAAATTTACCACTAGGATAACCTACAAAATTACATAAGAGCACTCTCAAATCAAAACAGACAAGGCAAATGGAAAAACGCACTTCAGTAATAATAGCTGGACAGTATGTTATATTATGAAATATGATAAAATTATGTGTATTTTTAAAGAAAGCTGCATTACATTCTTTCATATTCTTCCACTGTACTCTATCATTGTCACTTTTAAAGTAGGAATCAGCCTTTAGTGGTTCTGATTCAAGTAGCATGATTTGTTTGTTCTTGCTATAAACTGTCCCTGAGCTATCAAGCGAATGGGCCTAAGTGTACATTTAAGTACCTAAATCATCATACCTAAATGCAGAATTCTAAATTTATGCATAACATATGAAAATTGGTTTCCTTAAAATACATTTTAAAAGCCAGACTCGAGTTCATGATATGTTTCAGTTTTACTCAAAATGGTATTTTAAAATGCTGTCTTTTGAGTGTAGATGTCTTGCATACACTTTGTTGAGCATACATGAATTAAAAATTATGCACAATAACACTTTCGAGAGGTCAGAATGTTTGTTATTCACGGCTATCACAATCCATTAATGTATAGCAAAAAGTTTTGTGCTTACTTGATAGTTTAGTGTTGTATGTTTTGCATCTAATGAAAGCTGAGATGGGCTATTTTTAAGTCTGTTGTTTTATATAATAAAGCATGAATAATGCAGTGCTAAAGAGCTGAGATACTTTCCTTTTCATTTCTGCTTTGTCTTGAGTATGATGGTATTGAGTGTACACAATTCCAAATACATTGTGCTTGGCTCATCAGTAGTTTTATGACAAAGAAAAGTCTGCAGAGCCAGCTTCTCTAGCTTTTACAGTTTAGTGGTACCACATATAAAAGATGCCCTAAACGCAGACATATACTCTCTGTTTTTCATAATGGACAGACAGATGCCCAAGTTAGGATTGCTTGCAGTCTGGATAAGGTCTTCTATTACATCTCAAGACTCTGAATCTAATGTAGATAAGGAACATTTGTGGGACCCTGTACTGCTACTAGTGGAGGAGCATTTTGATTCTCACAGTATTTTCATTCTAGGATGAACAAACTAGTGATCTGAGTCAAGAATGGAAAGCAGCTTGCATAATATTACACAATAGCTTTTGAAGCGGTTCTCTTCAGGACTTTGTTTGGTTTGATCCACTTGATAAAGTGGCAAGAAACTCTGAACACAGATATTTCTGTGGTTGTTTCCACTCTGTTGATATTATTTCAGTTTTGTATGGTCACTTCACTTCCAAGATCTCTTTTAGGTAGCAAACAGACCCTTTCACGTAGTACTTGGCTGCTTGGTTGATTACAAGCTCTTTACTTTACTTTACACATTTACCAGCAAGGTAGTTCTGGGCTTCCCACCCACCTCCCCATTTATCAGTGTGTCAGCTAATGACTTGGTTCCTGCTTTTCAGTCTCTTGCTAAAACAACCATAGCCTTGTGGCTTTCACAGCTGTTACTACTGCAACAGTTAGATTTTTTTCAAGAAGCAGTAGATAGGACAGAGGCAGAGAGAAAAGAAATAATGCATGTATTTTGCACTGTGCTGATATTTCTTCCCAAGAAAGCCAAGGGTTTTCTAGTTTTCAGGCAACTGGTTCTTTAGTAACATGTCACTCATGCTAAAAAATGTACATGTAAAGAAAGAAAGGCATTGCATAGATTAAGACGAGCTATTCACTTTAATAATGTAGCTTCTGTTTTGCAGCACAGGAAATTGCTTTACCATGGGAAAATCAAAAAAAGTTCAGCAGAGACAATGAAGAATATATTGTGAGCATCCTTACTGAACAGTCTGACCAAGTGTGTAAACTACCCAGAATAAAAAATGGAAAACATCGCAACAGAATATTGCATCAAACCATTTTGTTTACCTGAAAGGACTGATTACTTGAAATGATTAATTTCCAAATATTTTTTGTCTTAAAAAGTTTAATTTATCTATGTTGATATTTTATATCAAAATAGTAAAATATTTAGTTCGAACATATGCATTTTTGAGTCATAACTTCTCCCCAATTATGAGTTTTTAAGTCATTGCAGTTGTTCAAAACTTTATTTAATCCATGTACACTATGTCTACAAAAATGTCCTTCAGATTTAATTAGATGATAGTTTTTCCAAACACTAATTTTCTGTGTTCTATTTTTATGTCCTATTGAAGATTGCCCACTTCTAGGTTTATTCCATCTAATTTTAGGTACTTATCTGAGGTACTTGTTGAGAAAGTGGCATGCAATTAACCATATAGTCTTCCTGTGTCTCAAAAAGAAGCGTCTAAAAATGAGGAATACAATCTCAGAGTGCTGAATAATGTCCTGTAATTATCTAGTTCTCCATTTGCAGGAAAAACCAAGCTAACCGAGCCCCTAACTGAAACGTCAAACTCTATACAGGACAAGAAAAGCATGCTTTAGTTGTGGCTGTCTTGAGCGGGAGAATTACAGTGTCTGGGAATAAAGGAAATAAACACCATTTGAAACATTTCTGATATTTCCATAGTTAGGAACATTGTAAAGACTTGAGAGATTGTTCAGTTTAATGAACTTTGTTCATTTCTTCTTAGTTACCCAGAAGATCCCAGTCTTTAGGTTTATTAAATATGACTTAAAGATAGTAGTCTTTGGTTTTGGTGAACTAAAGTGAAGTTATGGCTTCAAGATGGGTACCTCTAGACATGCATGGAAAACAAGGATCTATTGGTAGTTTCAGAGCATGGTTGGGTGGGTTGTACAAGTGGACCATATTACATCTTCAAGATCCTGCCTTTTCTGTCCAAGCTTTGCAATTAATTATGTAGCAGAAGACTTAGAATCACATTGATTTTTTTTTTAATGAAATGCTGATCTTTATGTTTTAACATAAAAAGGAAAGAAACTGAGACATTATATAAGCTCTGTAAGAGTCATATTTCCATTCTAATCTTGAAAACCAGAGGCACAAGGGGTTGTAACTGTGTACAATTATCCATTTTCTTCAAGAAGACACATCACATATACTTCTATCAAGGGAAAAAAACAAGAGGTAGTGACTTCATCTTCCTGATGTTAAAAAAATGTAACATCTTGCAAAAACACTGTAAAAACTTCATACCATGATATAATGATAGAAATCCTTTTTAAACTCTACAAGTTGAAGTTATCAGCTGTATATTCGTGGTATCCCTACATCTTTGCCTTTCATAGTGTCTATTATCAGACCAAGTTTGTGGATTGCTGTTGAAAATCAGGATTTGTCATCTTCAACCATTATAAGTAAGTCCAGTGTTGTTTTTCCTTTTTCTTCTTTAAATGGAGAGTTGCAAAATTTTATGTGATCCCCTATTGGCTATATGTCTCTAATTTCTGCAAGAACTAATATGAGTTCATTTCCGCCCTTTTTCTCCTGCTTTGCACCTGCTCAGTTCTATTATTATCAGGTTCCTGAATCCATCATTGATCTGCATTTCGTTGATAACTATTTTGAACTTATTCTATCTCCAGTTTCTACTATCAATGCTAATAATGAAAAATAAATAAATTAGTATTTGTTCAGACTCTCTTTTGGTGTAGTATAGTCAGAAGTCTCACAAAGATGGTAAAGCTCTTCATCTGCTGAAGTGAAAGAGGAGGTACCCTTTTATAGGATTTGTGGTTCTCCTGGCAAGGATATAAAACACAATACAGTAGCCAATATTTCTGTAATTTTGCTGTATGAAATAATTTTATGTTTCTAAAACTAATTATGGTGTTCAGAAGGCTCAAAATCTGAATAATTTTCACATCAACAAGGTCTAATGATTAGCTTCCTCTGTCCTTATGCAAACACAAGTGACAGTTTTAGGATGCAGTATGAAGGTTTTAAGAAGTGGTTCAATTGTATTCCTCTGGATCTAAGTGGTTCTATTCTCTCCCACTATATCTATAGAAAAAATCTTATTATAGTTATAGAGATCTGTGGGCCTCTGTGTTAATAATCTAATTTGCTTATTCTGTCCTTAATTGGTTAAGATAAGAAACCTTGTAATTGCAGAATAATTTAAGTGGTTCCATTAGTCTCTTTTGAAGTAACCATTGATTTTTAATGCTATTACTTCCTAAGCTCATTGTACCACGGTTTTATTTACCATTACCTTCCAATCCTTGCATGTTAATGCATTTATTAACCTCTGGAACCTCATGAAAGTCTGTTTACAAAAGCAATGAACAAAACTGTTTGGCTTGGATTTTACATGTTCCATGCAAAACATAATTCAAGAACATTCATTTTTAATATTTCTGAAATGAAAGAGCCTCTGTTTCAGGATCATGGATATAAGGAGACTGCAGAGCACTGTAGAGAAAAATGGATTTTGTTGTATTTTTTTCCAGCCCTTCCCATTTCACTTCTCTGTTTTTGACCTAGTCATCAACCAGAGAGAGCTGCTAACAGACACTATTCTCTTTTCCCCCAGTCAATTTTACGATAACGATTCCCGGTCTGGCATGCAACCAGACTGAGGGTTAAAAGAGGATTGGTTAAGTACTAAATTCCGCCCTACTACTCCAATCATCACATTAATCCCCAGCCTATGCAATCACCCTGTAAGAGCTAAAGATATGGAATTAATAACTGCCTTCAAAATATCTGATCTGGTAACTCTCAGAAGGCACGCGCTGCTACTGCAGATTCTTACGATCAATTATATTTTTCATTAGATAACAAGTTCCATATATTCCATGGTCAGTAAATATTTTTCACTCGTTACTTGGCAGTACTGTGGAACCTGTTAGCTCAATTTTATTTTGAACATTGTTCTCATTCTCCTTGGAGCAGGAACTCACTCACTGCAGCCCACAGTGTAACCTACCAGACCTGACAAGGGTTTTTTGGGAGATGTTATAAAATGCATTAATAATGGTTATTATTATCCATTTAGCTTACTCACTTTTCTCAACAAATGCATGCCTTCATGAGCTGTTTTCCTTGCCCAAATCTTGCCATGTAGCAGCCATTTGTTTCATTCTGGCAACCCACACAGAAAGTGCTTGACGATCAACTGGCAATTGTTGAGGACAGTTTGAGGACTATGGAAGAAAATGCAGATTCCTTCCCCAGGTCTCTCAGCCATTGTGCTCTGGAGGTGGGTTCCATAAATCTAATGTAGGAAAGGAGTAATTTTTGCCAAACCCTGAACACAAGGAAAGGGATGAGATAGCTTTGCCTGGACAACCTGAAAGGCTGGAGAGTGGCATGTGCCTGCAATCCTCATGTTCATTGAAAATTAGAGCCTTTTCTGCAATGCTGATATAAATGTCCATCTGATATTCGGATTAACCACAGATATTTCTTTCTTTTCCACAATTTTTTTTTTTTTTTTTTTTTTTTTTTTTTTTTAAAAAAAAATTATTTGTCATCCTTTTGACCATAACAGATTGGTTAAATCCTCTTCTTTGAAATTTTAATCTGAAAATACTCATCATTAAAACAGTAGACGAGGAAGTAATACATTTGCCTGGGAAGTAAGACTGGAAGATGTCCTTCACTGCCTCACTCTTTGCATGTTTTATGCTGTGGAGCTGGTTTAAAATGGACCAGTAGCCCTTAGGAGCTGAGAGCAGAAGTTTGCTGCAATCACAAGTCTCTCATATAAAAGCTGGGATCTGACATTACTTCCTTCAACACTTTTGAATGAAAATGGCACCAGTGGATGTGCTTTGTACTGAATTCAATTACTTGTTGTGTACTGGCGGGGGTGAGTGCACACAGAAGTTTAGTCTCTTCAGGAGATGTTGATATAGAGAGGTCTGAACCTCAAATGTGCATATGACTAAGATAGTTACTGTGATGGTGAGCTTATACAAGGTGGTAGCACCTTGTACATGCATAAAGCTTTCAATACCAAAGTAATTATGCAGACAAAATCACAGGTGATATAGAATCTTGTGCTAATACAGATGTCTTGAGTTAGATGAACCATACCGTAAAAGTGACTGTTTCTCTTCACTGCCTGGGAAGGGAACCCAGCTGACAGGTTTAGACAGAGATGCCCACTTGATAGGTAGGATACATCCCACTCTTGGTATCCAGAAGTTATCTTTTTGGATCTTGTTCTTCATCACGTAAATTAACGGTCCAAGTGTTGAAAGACATTTAAATAGCAATAAGTGACAAGTGAAAGCAGAAATTTGGAAGTAGATATGAGAGTCACGGTGTCCAAATGATGTTTGTTGAATTTGATTAGACATTCTTCATCCTCACAGAGCAGCTGGGCAAAATGGAAAGAATTAATTTACTCAAGGCACAGACACCACATGGCCAAACAGATCAACATCTGGAACAAAGACAGGTGCATACAAGGTCAAAGTCTAGTGTACATTTTGTCTGAATTAGAAAAGTTTCAAAGGCTTGACTCAAATAGCTTAAAATGTGGGCACATTAAACAAGTTTAGCTTGAAATGAGTTTTGCTTAAAAATTAGTTCTTTATTTTCAGTGGTATCTACTTTTCTTTAAATAAATCTGTGGCTATAGATATACAACTGACAGCCATTTATCAGCTGCTGTTTACTGCTCTGGGGTACATGCCTGTTTAGCTTAAATTTAAATGTTCGTTATTACCTTGTTTTTCAGGGAGGTTTAAATCATGCACATGGGTTACCTGTAATAGAGTGATGCTCAACTGACAAGATAATTTAGTAAAAATTCACAGTTTAGTTGCAGCTCTGAAACCCGGGAAATTAGCTCCTATACTGGTTTTAGTAGAAGCATATTTTGAAATTAGTTACCTCGATTTTGAAGGTAGTCTTGAACTGAAAATACAGCTAAGACTAAATCTTTGCTAAATAAAAATAAGGGTGGTCCGTACTGCCTAATTGTTACTGCAGTCCCTGGACTTCTCCAAAAAGCTTTGTCCAAGAGTAAACTGTTTTAGAAAGGACTAAGTCCAAAATGATGTAAAGCAAGTCAGTGCCCATTAGCTTTGACCTCTTTTATTCAGCAGTAAAAACCTAGCTTTTGACTCTACAGATGGTACTGACTGGCTTAACTAAGTTGTCTCTTAAACTAATTTGCATTAAATTGGTGGCTGGTTGAACCAAGCTGATATTAACTCATTTTTTTCCTTCAATGAAAGAATAACTGTTGGAATTCAATCTTTCCTGACAGCTCAGAAAGCATGTCATCTGTAAAATTTCAACTATTTTTGATGGACTCATTTATTTCTGTTTAAAAGGCTCATTCATAGTGTAAGTTGTCATGTTTCTACTGTTTTTTTATTATCATGTTCTGAGGATTTATTTGACAGTTTTCAAATCTAGTGCCAAATTAATGTGATTTATTTCAATGCATCAGCTTCACAGTTCATGAATTTGTGGTTATTCATACTAACTTTTCAATATAACTATTCCTTGAAAATTACCACGCTTTATAATAGCCGATAAAAATTATATAGCAACAGAAAATATAATCATCTGGATTCAGGGCTTCTTGTTGTTTGCACCCAATTTGCTCACTACAGGAAGTCACAAAGTCATGAGGTGAGAAATACTTCAGAAATATTTACAAACTATGAGAGGCATTTGCAAAAAGCTTTGCTTAAATAGAAAACACGGTATGAACTCTTAGTATAAATGACTGATACATTTTTAAGCTTTTTTAAAATGAAACTTGCTTTGGTGTCAAACACACAGTGCTCTAAGGTACCTTGAATGTTCTTGGCAGAGAATGGTCTTCAAGAATACTGGGTCAGCCGGTGACATTGCTGCAAACTCTGTATCGCCCCTTCTGAAAGGTGCAGCAGAGTGCTCTGAACTAGCACAACATCAAAGAGTAGTAACGGGCTTCAGAATGCCCAGGATTTTTGCACCAAACTAGTGTTGACACGGAGAAAAAATCACAGAATCACAGAATCACCTAGGTTGAAAGGGACCTTTAAGATCATCGAGTCCAACCATCAACCTAACACTGCCAAAACCACCACTAGACCATGTCCCTCAGCACCACGTCTACACATCTTTTAAATACCTCCAGGGATAGCGATTTCACCAATTCCCTGGGCAGCCTGTTCCAATGTTTGATAACCCTTTCTGTGAAGAAATTTTTCTTAATATCCAATCTAAACCTCCCCTGGCATAACTTGAGGCCATTTCCTCTCGTCCTATCACTTGTTACTTGGGAGAAGAGATTGACCTCCCCCTTGCTACAACCTCCTCTCAGGTAGTTGTAGAGAGCAATAAAGTCTCCCCTCAGCCTTCTTTTCTCCAGGCTAAACAACCCCAGTTCCCTCAGCTGTTTCTCGTAAGACTAGTTCTCTAGACCCTTTGTCAGCTCCGTTGTCCTTCTCTGGACATGCTCCAGAATCTCAATGTCCTTCTTGTAGTGAGGGACCTAAAACTGAACACAGTATTCGAGGTGGGGCCTTACCAGTGCCGAGTACAGTGGGACAATCACTTCCGTAGTCCTGCTCACCACACTATTCCTGATACAGGCCAGGATGCTATTGGCCTTCTTGGCCACCTGGGCACACTGCTGGCTCATGAGCTAAGTCTCTTTTTTAAATTCACATTAGCACTTCTAAACCTGACAAACATTTTTCTGGGGAGTGTAATTACTTTGAGAATAACAGTATGAAAGCCAAATGTTAGATTTTGAAGACATGTTCCACACTGCTCTGTTTGCCTTTTAGCATTTCAGGAATTTCACTAAAATTTTCATTGTTGGTTACTTAGAGGTAACCAGTTACTTGACTTTCAGAAGTATGAAGTCATGGGATTGATACACATCATCGGGCAACAGAAATAGAGAAACAAACTAAAAACATTCCTAATTCTAGTTTCGTAATAAACACTGGGCACAGGAAAGGGAATATACAGAAGCCCCCCACCTTTTCTTTATCATTTATCAGGGAAAATGCCAAGAAAAAAAACCAAAACCATTGTAGCAATATTTGTTTTATTTTATTTTTAAAAGTATCCATATTTATAAGTAAATTAGACCCAACCCTTACTCTTCAAAGCATATTTTACTGTTGGAAACTGAGCATGCCAGAATTAGGATGACATATATGACTGTTTTAAGTTAAAATATTACAGCAAAAGGTATGCAACAAAGAAATTCTGCCAGCAGGCCTTTCATGCCTTGGCAGTCACATGTAGGTCAGTAACAGTAGAACAAGAACACTTCAGCTTCTCACTTCTGCAAGCTCAGTTAGAAAGAACTGAATATGTCACAGGTCACTGCACAGTCTTGGCACCAGTCCAAAGTACTGGTCAATAAGGCATAACCCCAATTTATCAACAACATGATCTCTGGTTAATATGTCACAAAGTCCATATGATGACAAGAAATTCAATATAATTCTAGAAGGGAGCTGTGGTGCAGCACCACGTGGTGATCAAGCTCTGCTTGTTGTTGGAATGACTCTCCAGGGCAGTAGGACTAGAGCAGAACTCGAGCTTCAGAAAATAGAAACAGTAAGCTATAGGGACAAATGTTAGAAACTGTTTTTGCTACATATACTTTGCTAGAGGAGCTTGGACCTATTTACTTATTGCTATAGTAATACAAAAAATCTGGTTAGAAATGTGATTTTTTTGTGTGTCTGCATGAAAGCATTATACTCAAGATCTCTTGAGTGAATTTATGACATTATTTCAGGCAAGAAATATATGATACCACATAACTTATCTGCCTTACTCCAATTTATCTACTGCATTTTGTCCAATCTGGACAAACCTAATTGCTTCCATGCAGGGAGACTGTGGTATGTAAAAATAGCTATGTGGTTAGCACAGTACTATGTTGACATGTTGAAAATGATTTACGATTGTGAAGTAGGAGAAACTGGGCCATAATGGACACAAACTCAGTCCAATTAAGAAAAAAGTAAGTAAAAGAAATTTAGAGCATCAGTATGCTTCTAATTTTTCATCTAGTTACTATGAATGGGCATCAAAAATTGTCACAAAATGTGTCTACAACAATTAATATTGAGTTTTATGTGTCCTTTTTTGTGCCTTACAAGGAAAATGAGCTTATTTAGAAGCTCATATACTTTTCGCCAAGATAGAAAGAGGCAAGTCAGGACAGCCAGCCTTGTTCACCCTTGTGAAAGTATGTTAGCCATTTGAGCTGAGCTTTCATGGAGTTCCAAGGTGTAGAACTACACCCCTTTCTATTTCCAAAGTGTATTTTCTGAAAAGAGGGGGCGGACTGGGTATGCCAGATACAAAGATGCACCCCATTGCACTTGATAATATTAAGTTAAACTGCAACTTATAGTTCAGCTGTATATGTGAGACTATTTTTTCTTCTGCTTCAGCTACTTATATAATATGTATGTAGACATATTTTAGAAAGCCAAGGATATTTTCGCAAAAAATTTTACAAAAAAGTAAGTAATTTTTTAATTGTGATTTAATACAATAGGTGAAAACCTAGTCACTGCAATGCAAAACTTCCTTTCTTAGGCTAATACTATGAAGCTGATGCAAAGAGCTTTGATGAGCCTTGCTTCTGATTATAGCTTCTGATTTTCATGAAAAAGTGGTATATACAACCTTTTAGTACATAAATGACAGTGCACTAATGTCATTTGTATCTCGGTGCATCAATACTTTGGCCTTAATATCCTGAATCAAAAGCCTTCTACCTAAAGTAGTGTGAAGTCTCCTACAGGACTTTGGATCCAGTATGTCTGAATTTTGTAAACATCCCTAGTTGAGGGTGTTGTCCCAAATCTGGGTTCTTTACCTGATGTGCAAGCCAATAACACACACAGCAGAGGTATTTCCAAGTTTATTCTATTAATATGCAGAAATGAGGTGCTCGTCCCAAAATGGGAGCACACCTTAGTTTCAAAAATCTCCACTTTTATAAATTATTACATATTCAAACAATTAATACATATTCATTCTTATTCTCTTTAATGATTGGTCAAGATTTCTTCACTTCCCATGTAAATTAGTGCACAGACTCTGTCTTCTTCTTCCATTGTTCTCTTTTGAGTAGGGGGCATCATTTGGGTAGGTGGTCAATGAGTCGGTGGTCATGATCTCCCCCTGCCAAAATTACTCTTTACCTACTTGTCCCCTAATCTTGGCAGTTCCAGGAGGTTTTCTCTGTTTGTTGACCAGGCCTACAGTTCACCACTCTCTTGACAGGAATATCCTACTTATCAACAAAGCTACATTGTCTAGTGGTTAGTTCCTTAACTGAGTTGTAGATAAATCACATCTAGTTACTATTTCTCTATTTTAACATTAGGTAAATAATTAAATAGGGTTGGGGCAGTATAGAGAACTTTAGCAGCAGCAGGTTTCCTTAGTTTTTTACTACAACAAGGGCAACAAGAAGTTTTGCTAGTTTATCTTCTGTGACCGAAGCTGCAAAACTCCCTGTGCTTTAAATGATGGCAAGGCTTAGTTATATCACAATTAGGATTGTACAGCTATGTTTTACAATGCTTCTAACAATCATCTGATATTTAACTTACAGTATCTGTCCTTGTAAATCTTAATTAAATGCTTTCCCAGTTTCTAAATTTAAACAGTCATCTATCATATCGCAGCAGTAGTGTCTCTGTCCATGAAACCCTCCTCCCCATTAACATGCAGCATGTACTGCTAACGAATTTCATGCTGTGTTCACCTTCACAAGCATTGGTAATATTGGAAAGGTGGAGTTATTCTGGCAGCATAATATTCTCTGCCAGGAAAAGCTGGGTTATTGCCTCCCTTCTGACCCCTGCGTGGTGCCTAGATTTTTTCTTCTTTTACAAGATTAACTTCAACATTCAAAATACTTTGAACAATTAAGACAAGGCAGGATTTGAGAAAGTAGATCATTGGCCAAGACTGTACAGTCATGATATGTAGGACCTATAGTTACCTGATTGTATCAGTGTGAAAGGCAATTAAATCATAAATCATGACATGCACTCATCGTTAAAAGTTTAACTCCATAAAATGTATTTATCAACATTTTTGTCACAAATTGGAGCTAGAGACAGGAAAAAATGAACTTGAGAAGGTGAGAATTTGAAAAAAAAAGCATGAAGAAGATAACTAGCAGAAGGGTTGGGAGTGAAAAATAATGCATTGGGAAAATAAACAGTCAGAGTGGTGCTATTTTTCACATTATCACTGCAGTCACACAAATCAAAAAAAAGATTAAGGGGTTTTGTAATGAAAAAAGGTAACAAATATTATTCTTGAATGTAAATTCTTAACATGTGACAGCACTAGTCCACTTGAAAAACCTCAAGGTCATAAAGTTGTTGTTGTCAACTTAATGTAAAGGGTTAAAAAGCCCACAGAGCTGGAATCTCCAGCGCTGCGATGTTGTGAGCAGCCTTTAAAGAACTGGCAGGTAACAGCTGTGAAGAGCTGCAAGATCAGTGGAGTCAGTGCCAGATGCAACGAGTAGGAATAAGAGCTAAGCAGACAAGGTTGCTCCTGTGTTCCTTGTAGTGTTTTTTTCATTTTAAGTTTCCTCATTCAGTTTACAGTTACAATAATTTCATAGTGTCACCCTCTTTCTCCAGAAAACGTTTTGACGATTTCAGTGGAAGTGACTTCAAACTGTAGTTCACTCTCCTGCGTGTTGCTTAGCGGTTTGTTCTGCCAGGAGGAGACGCAGCTGACTGAGTTCTACTGCCACACAGTTTAATAAATGCTTGTTTAATCATGCTTCAGGTGTGGTTTAATTTTTAGTGAGCCTAATTCATTCCCTTTGAAACAATCTGTGTACATATCATGCGATTGTTAGAGCAAGATAACAAGTAATCTGAACTCTTCAATACCAAAGTTACTTTGCAATGTTAGGATTGACTACTGCTTGTGCGGATGCTCTGCTACCATGCCAGGCCTGGCAGCCCTCCAGCTATCACTCGCTCGTTTCCATCTTGCAGGTGTCAATGGCAGATTTCCATGTGACTTCTTTATTTTTCAGGTTCATGGACTGTGTACCACCTTCCTATTTAAATACTGTATGACAGCTGGATTTGAAGCATATGTTTGCATGTTCCTGGTGTCAGTGGCAATGGTACACACCCTTACAATATTAAAATATACTGCTCTTTCTTGTGTCCCTGCATAACATTCTGGGGGAGGATTTTTTAGCTCATTGGATTGCTTTGCTTATCAGACTAAGAAACTTTATCACTGATGGAATTGGGAGGACTTCACCTCAGAAAAAGGAGAGATACCTGGAAGATCTAGCAATGGGCAAAAAACATCTAGCATGATATCCAGACCTCTCCTGTTTGTGTTATCTGCCCATGTTAAGGAGAACTGTGGAGCTGGTTTTTTTTTTTTTTTTTTTTTTTTTTTTTTTTTTTTCCTTGGGACACGTACTGTGGATAAAAAGATCTTCTTTTATTGTGGAGAGCAATGAGATGAACACAAAATTTACGCTCACCTAGGGCTCTCCTAAAAGGAAGAGAATACAGAGTTGTAGGGGACCTCAAGAAGTCGTTAGCTCTGCCTGTGCAAGTAAACTTATGCGGGGCACAGATGTTAGCACCGGCGTACAATGCTCTGTACAGTGACTGCATGTGTTCTGAGGGAAAATTTCAATCCAGACAAAGCAGCGCCCTGGCAGAAAATGACCAGGAAGGGGTCTGTGGGAGAGCAGTGGCCAAGGAACGGCCCCAACATGTCAGTTTGAGATGTGGATACGTAGTTTGGTGAGGCAAAGTTTTTAGCTCTATGAATGCATGACATGCCTGGCTAGCTGACATCAAGAGCACTTTCTGATTTGTTTTATTAGCTGATAGAGGTGCAGCAATGTAGTTCATTCTCCTACCCCAAGAGAAGTTCTAATGAGAAAGAAATATTATTGAGCTGAACTATCTGACAAAATTCTGAAGCAATTCAGAAGATGGTGATGTGGTCATCAAGTATGCATCTTTTGGTGACATATTACAGTGAACTGCAGTGATATTTAGAAATATAATTCAGAACAAAGTATTATAAGACACAGTCATTGTTTGAGGAATGGTGGTTGTGTGTCATCATTTTATGCAGGAGTAGGAGGAGATTCAAGTTTTTTTTCCCTCAAACTGTATGCTTGAAACACGGATGGGAGCAAAGGGATTGTTTCTAAAACAATTTAGCTTTGGGAATTTTTATGTTCTCTGCATGGAGCCAAATTTAACTCCTTCCAAAACATTTATTTCTCATTATAATTTCTTATTCCATCTGCTTCTTGCTATCATTGTAACACCTTCTCTCTCACCCTATGTCCAAGTTGCAATGTACTGTTAACATAATTGAATTTGTTACTGTAAAAAGAAAATCCCATCCAAATTAATTTTATTCAGTGTTTCGTTAGTGCTATGGCTGAATTTATAGACATAATAGAATTTTTGAGACACATTTCATAGCTGTGTATACAATACTTTACCATAGCATTTGTTGCACAGCATTGTATCTGGAATTCTTATGTGATACAAAGACCAGCATTTCAGCAGTAGATAAACTATTTTAGGAGAACATTTCACAGCTCAAACTTGCATATAAATGAAGATTTATAGAGATAGTAAGGCATCAGGGGAGCAAATGGTGGAGAATATTTTTAACTCTTGAGGTTCTTAGCACTAATTGCAAAATCTATTGATTTTACTTTGAGCCTTGCACGGAATATAAAATGGTCCTTAAGCAGAGCTAGACCTCTGTTTTGGTTATATGGGTTTTTTTTTCTAGATTTTTTAAACCTGAGTCTGAATATGCAGCTATAATTTCTAATATTCTGGAACATGTTCCCTGTGAGGAGCCAATGAAGATACTGGTCTTGTTGAGCCTGGAAAAGAAAAGGTTTCAGGGAGACCTAATAGCTTTCCCCTAGAACATCTGAGAAAGGTACTAAGAGGATGGATCCAGGCTCTTCACAGTGCTGAATGGTGTAAGGATGAGATAGGACGAGGGGTAATGGCTTCAAACTGGAAGAGGGTAGATTTAGATTACATCTCAGGAAGAAATTTTTCACTATTAGGGTGGTGAGGCACTGGAACAGGTTGCCCAGGGAAGTTGTGGAGGCCCCATCCTTGGAAGTGTTCAAGGTCAGGTTGGATGGGGCTTTGAGCAATCTGGTCTAGTAGGAGGTGTCCTTGCCCGTGGAAAGGGGATTGAAACTAGATGATCTTTAAGTTCCCTTCCAACCTAAACCATTCTATGATTCTATGATTCCATGAGACGCAGTGGGCATAAAGTGATATAAGGAAGGTTCAGGCAGAATATAAGGAGAAACTTTTTCACCATGGGGACAGAAAACAACGAACAAGTTTTTCACTCTTCATTCTTAGAAGTTTTTTCATGGCCTGACTGGTTAAAGCCCTGAGCAACATGGTCTGATTGCACAGATGACCCTGTCTGCAGGAGGAGGTTGGACTGGATCCCTCTGGAAGTATTCTGTGGGTAAGTAATGTTACTGAATATATTTCTGGTCTGAGTGGGCTTATTCTTTTTTTCTTGTGGGAACTTACATCAGTGATCTCTTCCAGCACAAGCAGTTTCTGCAGAGATGCACATGTGATTTTTAACCTGATCTCCACAACCCCACCACAGTTTCCAAAACTATCATGTCAGCCACATTCTTTCAGTAGCTTTGGAGTTCCTTCAGTGACTTAGTTCAACTGGCAGGGAGTGACTCCTGCCAGTCAACCAACCATTTCTCATGAGCCAATCAAGTGTATACTTCCAGGCTTTCCCAAACAGCAGTGCACAGAACTTGTATTAATTTTTCAAACATTTTCAAATAGCACAAAAAAAGCTCATTGCAACATGATTTGAGAATGTGACATAAGTAAGGTAGAAAATATCTTACTGTTTCTATCGTATTCTAATACCGGGAAGGAAGAAGAACTGAAAAGGTTATACAAAACTTAGAGTGATATATTCTATCTTTGATGCCAAGAAAAATGTGTAAGTAGTAACAGCTTCTTGTTACTTTGCTTATCTCCCACAGGCCCAAAATCCTAACAGGTCTGGTACTCAAAGAGAAGTTTTCCAACCCCTATGACTAGGTAGCTAGAGGAAGCAAAAATGAATGCGTTTGTTGATTTTTCTAGGAGTTTCAAAGGACAGGAGTAAGGTAGCTCTGGAATGGAGTTCCTGTGGGCTTAGAAGAGGAAGAATAAAGAACAGATTCAATGGAGTTCAAGACATTATAAAAGTGCCAAGGACAAACAGAGGCATCTGTTGGAGACTGCTTCACCTGAAAACAGTTGTATCAGTCTCCTTCCATTGAAGAGAAACTCAGTCAGCCTATCACTCTTGGTAAATGTTACATATTGTATTGCACACACACTCACCTCACATCAGACAGTGTGAAAGTGACTTCACAACCAAAAGGTGCATTTTTCTAAGGTGCATTACTCCATAAGTTAGTATACAGGGACCATATAGAAAGCCTGAAATACACATAGCAGTGATTTTGGTGGCATACAGCTGTTACAACAGTAGTGACAGGGATGGAAACAAAAATAAGCAAAGGAGACGTTCTCCTAAGCACCCTCCCATGGTAACTCCGTGCCTGGATGCAAATTAAATTTCCAAACAGACATGTATTTTCACCTTCTGACAACGTGTATGGCTGTGAAGGTTCATGGATGCATTTCCACTGTCACCCTTTTTGTGTCAAATTGCCATCTAAAATATGTGAGGAGATTCAGAGTTTTGTGCTTTGGTGCTTTATTTGTTTTCAGAAGTTGCATATCCAAAAAAAAAGCTTTCTTGGAAAGTAGTCAATAAGTATTTAACATAACTGGGTCTGAAATATCATAATTTCCATAAAAATTTGGATAGTATTTTGGAAACACAAAATGTTTGATGATATATTTTGTCCTCAAGCATAAGAAAGTTCATGAAATGTCATAGAAATGCTCATGATATATTTCGTGAAACACTCATGAGAAATCTCTCTGAAATTGTCATGTAAGATTTATGATATTTTCATGAAATATTAATCAATGTAGAAAGAAAAAAGCACACTGAGCTACAACTACAGTGAAATACCACATGAAACAAAATTCATGGAAAGTTCTAGAAGAACTGTTCGCAGAATCACAGAATAGGTGAGGTTGGAAGGGACCTGTGCAACATGGGAATCAAAAATCCATGCAAAGTTATCAACAGCCTCTGAGAAATTATGAAGTTTAAAATCTATACAATCGGGACTAGAGGTGTTAGTTACTGCTGGGGAGTTTTGCTAGTTTAGATCTGATGTTTACGGTGGTGTTCCTAACAGTGAGCGATGGCCATAGTTTTATAAACAGATAGAGGAGGTTTCATGCTGACCTGCAGCTCTGAAATGAGATCCGCATAGAGCTCCAGAAAAATGGTATTTGTTTTCTCGATATTCTAGATCTATTGCCACAGATCAATCTTTTCCTCCTAGAAATGAGCCCATAAAAAGTTGTGAGCTGAGTCCATACTTCTGTGTTCAAAAGACTAGAAAAAGAGTTGATATCAAATCAATGCTTGTTGGGGTGGAATGTTTTATGCAGCACCAGGAGTGCTAAACCTTCATTTACTGCTGTGGTTGAATCACAGCCTCATCCATGGACACAACTTCATAAGCTGCTGATCTATATATCACTTCTCATCTTCTTGCTGCTATCAGGCACCTATGGGTATTACTGCCAAAGCTCCTTGTCCAAACTGACACACACTCACCCACCTTGAGATGGGAAATAGTTTGCCACAAGTCTTATTTTCCCTACTGGAAGATAAAAAATGAGGATCTATATCAGAAAGAACAGAAAAGGATGTACAGTGGAGCAGGAAGCAAAGAATAGCCAAAACTTGAGCATTCAGCTTGCCACTGGAGGACTGTGGTCCATTAATACACACAGTGAAAGGTAGGATTAATCTGAGAAATATGGACATCGCTAGTGCAAATGTCAGTATCTGAATAGTTTATCTATATTCCTTTCACAGGAAAGCACTCAGGATGACTGATTCATCTTCCTGTAACTTAGACATGATGAAAAGGATCATATGGATTGTATCCTAAAAGTGCCTATTCCTTTCCGTTGACCAGGAAGGAAAAAGTGTCTATCCAAGATAGACGCTAGATTACTCATATCTGAACCTCAGTCTGAGGCTCCCAAAAAACCTGTACAGAATATTGTGGAGAGAATAGCCCTATGCAGTCCTAAATCTGCATTGAGCAACCTAGCTGTGGAAATGATTGTGGAACATTTGTTCCATTCTGACTAGAGTACCACAGCTCAGCACAAAATCATATCCTTGTGTGGACAAGCCCTAGCCTGAATAAAAGGGAGATACCCTAATAACATTTTCAACCCATGTAATGACTTTCCTGCACAGATCTCTGTCTACTTTATGAATAGTGTTTGTTCTCGTAACACTCTTGAGAGGTGAAGAAGAATTATACCTACTTGAAAAACTGTAGATTAAGAACAGAGCTAGAACACAGGACTCCCTATTTCAATTTTTGTCTTTAATGGTTAGATTGCACTTGTACTTCTGACAAATGGAAAATTACATGGGAAAAAATTAATCTGCGAGGTTAAACTTATGCATGTGCACTAAACATGTAGCATCAGTTTTCCTCAGCAGCACAGAATGCTTTAAATCTTGGGGACGGAACTATAAAAAATGATACAAACAAAGGAGGTCTCAAGACAGTAACATTCGTAAATTTGCTCTAAGGAGCTATTAAATAGAGGCAGACTGGGAATCAAGATCTTGATTCAGCTTTATGTCTATGAAAGGTTGGCTTATTCCTGTAATAAAGGGGTCTTAAGTTGCTTTGTAACAGTTGATAGCTACTGTCCTGAGAATATGGTACAGCTGGGAATAGAGCATGCAGTGTTAACCGGAGATGACTTTCCTTTTGTGATGATCTTACGATAAAAGCATTGGACTGGAAGGTCTAAGTTTTATTTCTTGTTCTTACAGACACTTCCATTATGACCTTTGGAGACCACTTATTCTGCCTGCACTTCACTTCAGTTTTTTGTGAAATTCTGCTCCATGATGTATAGATTCTTATACTGCACTCAGACCCAAGTGCCTCTCAGTGCTGGGTTAAGCAATGTGACTAATGTTAGTCCTGTTTTTATTCTTGCCCATCCCTGTAAGGAAGAAATGTGTGTAGTACAGTATTTCAACCTGGTAGACACATGGAATAGAAGAAAGGGTATGAAAGGCAGAAAAAAGTAACTTTTACTTCAAAACCAGATGGTGCCAACATTAATAACTGCCAGTTCTTGATTGAATAATTTCCCAGTCTTGGGCTGCCCCATATGAAAACCATTTTCTTGTAGGAGAATTCAAATAGACCACAACATTAACGTTGTCTGTTGTTATTTTCAGATAACACTAGGAAGAAACAGTTTCTGGAGCAAACATAAGATGGAAGTTTTCATGGGAGGTACAGATATTTTAAGCATACTTTGACATGCAGGGTCATATGTGCTAGAGACGACAAATGATGGTGCTTCTGTAGGTTTACAACAGAAAAGGTGTGTAAATCTGATTTTCAGGGCATTATTCAGAGGAGTTTTTCACTATGTTGCTAAATAGTAAGGGTCAGGGGCCAAGGGGTACCAGCTGGGTTATGTCTACACTGCCTAGGGCTGCAGCAAATTTACCTTGTAGACAATTAGCAGATTTCATTCCCTAACTCTTGGCTTCTTCAGATTGCCCTTGTGACATAGGAAATGAGCCCAAAGGCGGGGAGTGACATTAGAAAAGGACAGATAAAGGCACTATCTACTGCTCAAATGCATCTGCTAACCTTGTTTCATTAACACAGAACTCAAATATTTTTGGTCGTGGTTATGGAGTGCTTTCATGATAAAGAAGACATGATGAAGATAGAATTACTGTAGGAGGTCATGCCAAAAGGTCCTGCATCATCTTTCTAATATTAACCAAAAGGGGATATCCAGGAAAGTGTATAGGAATGGAACAAATATGGTTAAACTTTCTCAGCGCACTCTTGCAGTCTTTAGAAACTTGCAGCTCAAGGATTTTCTGAACAAGAAATGCTGATGTGTTTGCAGCTAATAACTGCTGATGAAAATTTCTTCCATGAGCTTATATAGTCTCCACTTGAATTTAGAAACCCATTCAGCATTTGCGATGTCTTGTGGCATGGAGTTTCACACATTACTTACACAGAGTGTGAAGATCCACCTTTTCTTCTTTTGAATGACACACCTAGGCTTTGTTTGATAGCCTGTGGAGCTTTCATTCAGAGAAAGAACAGTCAATCCCTACTTACCACTCCGCACCACTTATGAATTTATTGACTCCTTTTATACTGCCATCATTTTTTTCTCACATTCTTTTCCATGCTGAAATTCCTGGCCTACTTACACGAAGCATTTACAGGAACTGAACTTGATTATTAATTCTATGAGAAAGCACTGGTTACTGCAGGGCAGGTCTGATGGGCTGCAGCACTCTATCTCAGTTGAGAATACTGAAGCATTGAAGGTGTCACTGTTTCCTAAATGTCATTGGCACTCTCTGGCTGAGCAGCTATAAATAAACGAGCCCAGATCATTTTCCATCAAGATAGGTCAGAGCCTTTTGTCAGATAACGGATAGCAGAGATATTGCCAACCTGAATATAGATGTTAGAAATATTGTCGAGCTGATTGGATTCAGTTTCAGTCACACCTGAATCTTCATTCAATTGTTTCATTCCAGAGGTAAGCCTCTCCCAGCACTCCAATATTACAATTATAGTAATCAGATGGAGCAAAGATTAGGTAGCACTGTGTGTCTTCTGCATATAATTGGCACTTGACTTTGTACCAATGGCTGAAATTAGTCTCTGCGGCATTTGTATTCCACAGCATGCTTGTTCTTCCAGATCAGGAAACAGCTGGAGAGCACTGCGACTTCCACTCTACCCATGCCAGGTGTTCCTTCCAATGGAAACCAGAACATGGTAAGAAATACAGCCAGGATGTAAATTTGCACTGTGGATAATCCTACAGTGTAGGAGCAACCATGGTTACCTGTGTAAAGGAGTGGGAAGACAGCTATATTTAAGAATTAATAAGTCTGTTGAACTGAGGTTCAGTTTCTCATTATTATCTATTGGTATGAAGTAGGGGGGTCTCAGAACACTTTTAGATACAAGTTGCTTCTTTCTGATGAGACAAGATTTTACTAGTACAAATAAGATTGGGAAGATAAAAACATACATCTGTCTTCTATACAAGGGCAATCCACAATTTGTGATCTTGAGTCTGTTAATGCCCTGTGCTGTCTGAAGTCCAGTTCATATAATTTTTAAAAAAATAATAATTTAGGTTTGTAGATAACATTTGAGCATTTTGGGGGGATGAAAGTTGTGTGTCCTGCCAGGATAAATTTTATTGTTTTTGCAAAGTATTCAGGTACCAGCAATGTGAGTTAATAGAAAATAATGTAAATAATATACTATTATTATATGATCTTTTTGAAATCAATACTTTTGAAATGATGATATATATTGATATATGATGAATACTTCTGATTATAACCAAAATAATTTTAAGTTTAATGGTATCAGAGGAAAGAAATATGTGATTCTACTGCACTTAAAGGAATCAAGTAGCCTGAATTTATGGCTGCCTGACTCTTAGTGGAGCCTAGTATTATTTCTAAAATATAATCTTGTTGATATTGGCTAACAGTTGTAGAATGGAGACAGGTGTCAGCGAATCAATGATGTATTTTTAGGTTATCACTTAGATTCAAACCACGAGAGTAGGGACTAAAATCCATTGTCTTCTGAGATCATATAGTTTCTCTGTATTGAAGGGGCCACAATACGTACACACTTGATAAGAAAGCCAAAGGACCTAGAAGAACTTGGAAACTATATTTTTACCCAGTATGAGAAAATATCTTTCAGACTGGTGAAGAGGTATGTTTGTGGTTTTCTTCATGCTCTGTGCTGCTTAACATGGATACCTATTCAGTCACGAGGGCTGCCAAATTTGAGTTTTTCATTTTAAGAGAGCACACAGTCTCCCATAACATCCTCATAGTTAAGCTTAGGAAGTGTGGGTTAGATGAGTGGACAGTGAGGTGGATTGAGAACTGGCTGAATGGCAGAGCTCAGGGGGTTGTGATCAGCAGCGCAGAGTCTAGTTGGAGACCTGTAACTAGCAGTGTTCCCCAGGGGTCAGTACTGGGTCCAGGCTTGTTCAACATGTTCAACAATGACCTGGATGAGAGGACAGAGTGTACCCTCAGCAAGTTTGCTGATGACACAAAACTGGGAGGAGTGACTGACACACCAGAAGGCTGTACCGCCATTCAGCAAGACCCGGACAGGCTGGAGAGTTGGGTGGAGAGGAACGTAATGAAGTTCAACAAGGGCAAGTGTAGGGTCCTGCACCTAGGGAAGAATAACCCCATGCACCAGTACAGGTTAGGGGCTGACCTGCTGCAAAGCAACTCTGCTGAGAGGGACCTGGAGTCCTGGTGGACAACAGGATGACCATGAGCCAGCAATGTGCCCTTGTGGCCAAGAAGGCCAATGGCAGCCTGGGATGCAAGCAGGTCGCGGGACGTTATCCTCCCCCT
>VYXH01008441.1:13185-72096 GCA_013397275.1 Burhinus bistriatus | reverse complement strand
TCTGTGATTCTGTGATTCTGTGAAATATCTTATGGCAGGAAGCGCAGCTTCAGTCTTTTCATCTAGGTTCTTAGTCAGTGTTGTAAAACCAATTTATTTTTCCCCCCATGTGTAATAGTTAAAGGATCTAAGTGAATAAATCTACATCCCAACAGGCAATATGGTTCAAAAGCATTTGGGGGAATTACCTGAAGTTTTAAAAAAGAGATCCCTCTGAGTATTTGGACGTCAGTCCTGGATAGCTGGGAACTGTAATGAGTATTGCTCTCACTCAGTGATTCAGGAAAAGTGTAGTATAATAATGGCAAAAACTATTACTTCATCAATACCTTTTGCAGTTTTTATATGTGGACTTGCTGCAAATACTTCTGTGTGAGTCATGGGAATAAACTGCAAATGACCTGAGATTGCCTGGAAAAGACATGAGAGTGTCTATAATTATGAAGTATTTGAGTCTCTGTGGTAGCTTCTGCCTTCACAGGAAAGTAATTAAAAGTTCTAAAAGGATGAGAGGAAGTTGAGAAATACTGTGTACATCTCAGGCTGCAATTTCAGAATCTTGAGAAGGTGTTATTACCATTTAAGTCTCTAACATGAGAAATTCAGTAATAACTGTAAACGGTGGTATAACTTTCATTCTCAAATGTAAAAAAAATGCTATCTAATGAATGTATGATGGTCTTATCTCAGTGCAGTGTGCGTCACCTTTTTTCAAGCTTTCCAACGCAATCTGCAGCATTGTTAAATTCAGTTTAAATGTAAGTAATGCTATGATGATAGCGGGATTTATATACTGACACTAAATCAAGTACTAGAAAACAATGAAACACTGTATTGTGGCTGTAATGTTAGCAATAATAAATGCATAAGCAAGAACTGAATGAGCCTGCCTTTTGGACAGTTCTCAGTTGCTTTTTTTTCCTTTGAAAATGACTTTAACCTATGCAAAATTCTTTTTCCAAATTTTTTTCCAAAATTCTGGTGGGTGACATATTTGACCTACTATCAGGTTTCTTGAGACAACAAATTCAACACCATATTGCAATTTACTTTTCTTCAGGAGGTATAGTGCATGAATTGGTTTTGTCCAGAAGAAAAGCAATTAAAGGTTCTACCTTTTTTGTTTCAATAAACAACTCACACAGCACATACAGTGTGTCAAGAGAGAAAAAATAAAACGGGAATGTTCCCTAAATGTAATATAACATCAAAAGAAATTAACAATATGGTCACTTATGTTTCCAGAACTAATAATCTTCATATTTAACATCTTTGATGAAAATTTAATCCCGTATTTGGATGACGGGAATTTAGGAAGCACAGAAGTCCTTTACTTTTAGTATAATAGTATTTAATTCACCAAAAGAGATTATATACAGACTTGAGTTTGTGTTTATATTTTCACCTAGTTTAAAGAAGAAATCCAGATGCTTTTGTCTGTACAAAAGAATCATTAGGTGCTATCTTTCATCTTAAATACATGTGGAAGGACCAGAGTTATGTCCTGATGGCAGTCTTCTAAACTTCCAGTGACCTCCAGTCAGGAAAGGTTTTAAGTCACTGTCTAAAGGGTTTCCTGAAAAACGAAGCTTTTCTCAGTTGGGGCCAAGCTGCTTTATAATCACGATCTAGATAATCCTTGCAATATTTGGATGCAGTGAGTAAGCGGGTAATGTTATCAGCATTTCATAGTTAATGAAAATGTGGCAGACCTCTTGTGAGTTAAAGGCAGATTTTCAAATTGCTCTATTTCCATTAAGTGCTTAACATAAATTATTAGCTTTTCAAAACATCTCATGTTTTTTTGAGAACACTTGTGCATACAGTGAGAGTAAAGGGCAACATTGAAGAAGTGGTCCCAAATCATCAGACTTTGATGCTTAAAGGAAGTTGCTTAATAGCATTTTAGTGCCTCAACTATAAGTACATAGACGGACAGAGTGAATTTAACCAGCTAAGTCAGAGTCATGGTACCCATATATATTCAGTGAGGAGCATTGCCTGCAAAAGGCGGTTTAGTAGAAACTAATTTCTCCTGGATAGTGTAGGAGGCGTAAGTGACCCATCTCAAGTAAGCAGTATGGATAAGATTGCCCCAGATTTTGCACCCTTTGCCCTTCAGCATTATCCCAGAAGGCTTTGCACCTCCAAATGCTGTCACATACCCTACAGGCAATGTGTTGGTTATGGAATACATTCACATCTCTGTGTTTTGGGAAAACAGCTCTACTGGGCTGCAGTACAGTCCCCAAATTGTTTCAAACACTTTGAACTGAAACCAATATCCAGTCTGTCTCTTTCTCACCCGGTTTTGTCTTATGGCAGGAAAGGCACAGTATGAAGCCAGAAGACCCAAATCTGAAACCTATGAGGTCTTGATGCAGCCAGTCTGCTGTAGATGGGACTGGCCATGAGCAGGGTGGTCACAACGCTGAGTAGCCCCTCTTGGTTTGGGATCCCATAGTGGACATATTCAGCAGGATATATGTAGTTTTAGTAAACATTTCTGTTCAAGAAATTTATGGACGTGATGCAATGCAGTTTCTTTCGGGTTCAGGAAAAAAACCCAGGTATGTATTACATTTAAGCATTATATGTAATGCTGAATTTATTGTGGAATCAAATAAATGGAATTTATTGTGAAATTTTAAGGAATTTTCTGCATAATCTGATAAAAGCTATTTTGGCAATCATCTGTTTTGCACTGTGCATTTATCTGGAAATATTTTTACGGGATGCTTAGTTTGTTGGAAAGATGTTCACATAGGAGAATAAGTCTGTTAGAGTACAACTCTGTCTGCTATCAGTCCAACAACAGAAAGTCCGTCCTTACCTAGAAAAGTCACCAAATCACTGCCTCTACACCTTCAGCAGCTATTCCAAATATAGCATTTGTGTGCACTTTTATTCCTTGATAGTAGGCTAATTTGTACTGCAAATTACTAAAAACTAAATTAGAAATAATGATGCAGAGAAAAATCATTAAGGATAATATGTTAAAAACAATGAACCAATACCTACCATAGTAATCAAACCATTAAACATTTTATCTCACATTAATTGTGCTTTATATTTTGACTAAATATAAGCTAGTAACTTCTTGACAAAGTTGGGGGAGACAGGTAAATAAATCTAATATACTTCTAAAGCATTTTCTCAAGTAAAATGAAACATTTTTACTCAGAGGATCCTAACTGCAGCACAGTATAACAAGGGACCTGTACTGATTTTTAGCCACGGTTTAGTATTTTTCTTTAAAAAAAAATAAATTCCAGTTTATTATTTCTATGCGATGATCACATTTCCATTTTATTCATGCATCCATTTTCAATTATGTGCATATCTTGTCATTCATACAGAAAATATTGGTACTTTTCACAGGAAATTGGACATACTTCATACTGATTATTGTAGGTAAGGATTTTTGAAGCAAAATAAGTCTTTGGCTTGCACTAAGTAGATGATGTGAGGTGTCTATTGCTTTGCATGCACTGAATATCAAGTGTCCATGTTATTTACACAGTAACAGGTGATTAAGGAAAATATAATTTGTAATTCTTTCCAAAACAGGTATTGCTATAGCATTGATTTATTTGCTGTTTTAGATGAAGATCATATACAAAAATTCTTTGTAAATAAAATAAAGGTAAATAATGAAGTATTACAATTTCTACGTTCTAATACTAATTTTTTAGTCTTCTTTCTTTCGTCACTATTAGGTTATGATCTGTCTAATCTAATGTAAATTTATGGGGGAAAATGACAGATTTTAAATAGTATGACATTGCCACCTTATAGAGGGCTAGCAGTAATTTCTCTCCAACACATATTCACTAGTGATCAGTTTTCCATGTCATATATTCTGTGAAAGGAGAGAAATAAATAAATGAACGATAAGATCTGACTCATTGACAAAGTGATGTAATAAAAATCCATAGAAGATACCTAGAAAATTTTATTCTAAAAGCCAGAACCTGATCCAGTTCTTTTGAGATTAGTGAAAAGGAGATTCCTCTTGCTCAAGTTCTGACATCTATAATGTGTTTACATCCAAGTGAGTCTCTTAGATTGTCTTTGACTGAACACCAATATAGATGTAAAAATAGAACAGATAACTTGAATACTTGATGTTTTCTTCTGGGATCTATCAATATTTTAAAGGTTTGTAATACTTTGCTTGTTTATTATGGCACCACAGTTAAATCTATCGGAATATATTTTATAATAATTAATTAAGATTTAAATATAATGTAAATGGTATAGCATACCTAAGGGCTAGAATTTACAAAGAAACATATCCATTCGTGAAATTCCCTTTTCACTCAAAAGGAAAAGGCTGTTTCAACTCAAAGGTGAAGTGTTAAATGGGTTAAACATTAATTCAGCATTCATTTAGAATTAATATGAATCCTTTTCATTTTAAGAATTATAGTGTAGTAGAATTATAGCGGCACTTAGTTGTATTTTGTACTTGTTTATAGGCAATATTTTGCCTTTCAAAGCTAAATAAGTGTACAGGTGGAAAACTTACTTTAAAGCTTGATGTCTTTTGGTGTCAGATAGCCAGTCTTCAGGCCAATCTCTCCACTGCTAGCCATGACATAAACATCTGAAAAAAAAAACTAAAAATCAGCATTTAGTGTTAAATGCTAAGCATTTTACTGCACAATGACTATCATCGCTGTATAATAACATCTGACAAATAGGCTATTACCATCAGAGGGGAGGCTTTTAAATCAGGCCTTAACTACTTTTATTAAAGGCTTGGAAGGCAATCACTGAAATTATATTTTTTTTCTTGTGTGTTTATGCTTCTGTCTGGAGCCTTTAGAGATTTGCCAGTTACAAACTATCTACTACCTGTTGTGAAATACCAGTAACGAGATAATACAAGCAATTAGAAAAGCATTGCTCACTCCTGAAGAAGTATTATTGCCTGAAACTAATGTTTCCGAAGGGAATACACAATAGTGTTTCAGTGACATTTTTTGTTCACATATTTTCCCAAAGATACCTTTTGTTTCTTACATATCCTGCCTAATCAGTAACTCACAGGTGGCTGCAGAATAGTGCTAATGCAGTAAATATACTCCCTTGGGAATAAGTAACAATAAATCACAAATCTACAGAAAACAAGGTCAGTCCATGATCCCTTTATACATGATGTCAAAAACGAGGATCTTAAAAACACTTCTTGGTTAGATTTAATGTTATGTTTCTTAAACATTTCAAAATCTGTAGCCTGTAATTAGACTTGCCACAGTGTTGCACGCTAAGGGTGAGAATTACATGCATGGATCTCACCCCTTAGCATCCAGACGTAAATCCATATATCTCCCACTTGCCACGCTGTGCTGTATGCTTTTTCCCAGCCTGAGACCCTGTGTGAGGGTCCCAGCTGGTCACCCTAGTCTGTGACTCACTAAGTGCTTCTCATACGGGGAGATGAAACATGGGCTCTCCTAAGGCAGAGTGATGCTCGTGGCCTCTCCTAAGGCAGAGTTACGAGGTGAAGCTTATCACTTGGCCCCTTGGTCTGCCAAGGGCTCTTCTGCTGTTTTGCCTCTCATTTCTGGCAAGATAAAGTGACCCTGAGGTTTTCCAGAGTGTTAGCGATTTCTAAGACAGTAGGAAGCGATCTACAAAGTGGTTACCAGAAATAATAATGAAATAAATTTAAGGAAAAACACCACCCTCATACACACACCACCAGTGCCCTTTTAGCTGTTGAGTGAGTGTCCATCCCTGCTGGCAAGGGTGATCAGTTGGCTCCTGCCCTGTTCTGGGAAGGTCTTCACCATGGAGTACATCTACTTTGGACAGTGAGCTCTGGACCCCAGCATGGTGGAAATGAGTCCTCATGTACACATGCCCAGGGGTGTCTCCCCACACACAGGCTGGACACATCCACACTGTATAGGATTTGGTTGTGCATCTCCTCTGGGCCCCAAATGTAAGCTCTAAGACATAAAAAACCAAACCCACTTTTGACGTGTGGCTTTTTTTTTTTTTTTTAATTTAAAGTCCAACACAGCTCACCAGAGTGGTGTCTTTAATGTGAAACTGAAAGTGTGTTTTGCTTGGCCTAATGTCTGACATGAAGGTGCGTGGTGGCATTTGAGGTGATAAAGTTTGCTGGGAAGTTGTTGGAAGACAGAGTAGGAGCGGAAAAAACCACATTTGCTGCAGTGTTCTATCCATACTGCTTAATTAAAAAGAGAGACCAAGGTTCAAGGGTAAATTTGAGTGCAAAGTTATTTGACAGTGTAGAAGTACCCTTCATTTGTTTATGAAAAGGTCTACATCTAGCTAGATTATGGCACTGGAAAACTGGATTCACGAGGGTACCAACCACTTTGTGTATTTTTCTTGTCTCCCTCTTTCCACAATCTGCAAAAAATATTTGCAAAGTAAACAGATCATGTAACTCCATTTTTTTTTTTACTAAAAGGCTAGGTGATCTTTATATAAAAATATTGAGAAATTCTGTTTAGGAACCAGAATTGCTTGGGATTTAGCAATAACTCTTATTTCCTGGAGGTAAAGTGGGAGGAAAAGTGAGTACTCTTGCCTTTATACTCAGCCCTACAGAACATACGGTACTCAAAATGAGATGCAGAGGGAAAAAAAAAAAAGACTGCAGCAGGAAGAATGTATAATTATGTGCAGACTACTTTTGCGTTTGTTTTTTTGATTCTGGTTTGTTTTTATTTTTTATGCACTACTTTTCTTGTCACTTGTCTTACACCTTGGCTTAGAGTTTAAAAGGACACTTAGTTTTCAGGCAAATAAAAAAGTATTTCTTGTTTTCCTCTTAATATGTTTGTTAGTTTAAGAAACTGCTGGTTTTACATGTGACATTGACTACTAAAGGCTCAATTACAAGAAAAAGCAACATTTATGCCAGAAGAGTGAGAGGTTCTTAGCTATCAAAGAATGCAAATTAGTTTGCAAAATCAGGTGGCATGGTCAGATCAAGTCAAAACTCTCAAACACATTTTTCCCCCTGTTTTGACAACGTGCAAATAGGAAAGCTCTTGGCCACAACAAGCTGTAAAATGAAGTAGGAACCTACAATATATACCATAAAAATTATAGCAGTTTACTTGTACTGCCCCCCCATTTTCTCTAAAAACTGATCAAAACATAAATTTAGATAGGTAATAGATTAGAACTATGTCTCACAGAAAAGAGAAGCAATAGCTGCATTTGCAGTCAATTAACACACTCTGCACGGTAAGGATACGAGTGGCATTTATCCCCTTTGAGCCTCTGGCCTTATTGTTAGATTCAATGCCTGACTGGACAAACCAGCAAAGAAATCAATGTCTAGAGACTACTTCATATTTTTTGCTACCCCTGTAGAGATGATAGCTCCTTAAGCAAACCTATGGGTGGTACATGCCACATTAATCTCCCGCCAAATCTATTCCACAACCTATGCAGTTGAAATCAAAGCGAGTTCAGACAAAAGAGTAAATCATGAAGAGCCTTAATTAATAAGGAGCTAAAAGAAACTTTTGCCATTTGGTCTGTAGAACAAAATATTTCCAACAGCACATACATAGAGAAGGTCTCTGCAGTCATGCATGCCTTCCTCGAGGAGATCTGTCCTTAACTGGAACTTTAGTATCAGAAACTCAGGTTGATTTCACCAGGAACTGAATGATGGGAAGGTTTGTCTAAATTGTGTCCTTTCCTTTAGATTTAATTTTTCTTTATCACCAAAAAGGGATTGCTCCAAGGACAAGGGTTGGCAGTGGTTGAAAAAAGGTACATCTTTGTATAGGTACATTTGGAAGCAGATGGTGAAACCCATGGTCTTCTATACCATCTACATTTTAAAAAGGAGTTAAGGGAATTTCGAGTAACAGTGGTCATTTAAGCTAGAATTCTGCAATGTGAATACACCAGAAACTCTAATCAGTGACAGTCTCTAGGGGACTATCCAGTAAGCAGTAATTTAATTAAATATAGTCAGTATGTTTTTGGAAAAATGAGTTTATAGCCAGTATTTGATCTTTTTAAAAAGAGGTAGCAAAAAGCTGAGAAAGTCATAGGTATAACATGTCCATGCATTAATTTGCAATTGCATTTTCAAAGTACTACACAGGCTGTTAGCTAAGCAATTCCCATTAGAGATGGCAAATGAAACCTTATTTCCTGCTTTGAAATTGTGGGTGCAAGAACACTTTTTGAAATACACCTACAAGGTTGGTGAATACATTACAGTGATGACCTACTGGTTTGGAACTCTAAGAGAGGGAAAAATGTTTAAAATAAATGGGCAGAGGGAGTGAATGACTATGGATCAGCACTAAAGCAATTCTGTTCACTTTGTAAAGCAATGACCCAGAGGAGGAGATGTGCAGCAGAGAGATAAAATTTCCTAATACTAAAAACCAGAGAGGTATAGTAGTAATTGACAGGAAAAAAAATATAGTACAAAATTACTTATCTAGACTAATTGCCTGAACAGATAAATACAGCTCAATAGTGAGAAATTTAAATTCCTGTAGCTAGAGGGAGTCTCATACTAAAAATAAGAAAACATAATTTTACTGACCAAACACAACAGAATTCTGAGAAGATAATGAAGATAATTATTATAATGATTATAAAGAATAAACAAACATTTTATTGTATTTTTTTCCTATACAGAATTACAGTGTATCAAGCATGGTGTGGACTGTTGTCCATGTACTGAGAATAAAACTGCATGAACCTGGTTGGTTTGGTGCCTTGGGAGTCTTATTGGCTGTTCTAATGTCACCTGGCCGTTCCAAAGCTGGCCCCAAAGAACAGGGTGCAGTGAAGGATCTCTTTTGTGCAGCACCCAGAGCCACAAAGAAGGATGTTTCACCATATCAGAAGGGCAGATGTTAGGGTTTTTGGCATTGAGTTGTGTCTCAGTGCTTGTGGGATCATAAGATAATTCATGCTGGAAGGGACCTCAGGCTATCATCCATCCTCTTGCTGAAAACATGGTCAGTTATGAGGTCAGACCAGGTTGCTCAGAGCTTTATCCAGTCTGGTCTTGAAAATCTCCAAGGACAGAGTTCACACAGCCTCACTGGGCAAACTTGTGTAAGGTGCCAGAGAGATTTGTATGAGTAAGACAAATGGCTGTTTGCTTTCACAGGGCATTCACGGGGTCTGATCACGTTGCAGTAAATTCTTGCTCTCATGAAGAATTCCAGACGTGTCAGTGGAGCTGTTGCATGGACATTTTAGGTTGGCAGCATGGATCCTAACATTAGGCCCATGAAAATCGATTTCTGAATTAAATTTCATTAACTCAACATGGGTATATTGGCTCTCTGTAGGAAAAAGAAAAGTAATTGTGATTCAGAGAAAAGTAATAGATGGAGCTTCTCAGATGATGCTGAGGTAGATCTCCAGACTGCATGATGCTATGCCAAGATATATCCCCAGAGGAACCGGTCTGCTTAAGATAAATCTAAAAGACGTGATTCCGATCCCAAAGACAAACAAAGTCATGATCTGAAATGGGGTTCAAGGTTATAAGAGGGGTAAGAGGATCTGTTTCATGGATGTGGCTGCACTAAACGATGCAGAAATTTCCATATTGTTGCATGTCAGTGTCAGAAGTAATCACATTGAACAGTGCCATTAGCACTGGTAGAATATTATATGTATTTTCAGCCAACCAGAGACGCTGTGGTTGATTTTACCTCTCTGCTTTCACAGAACAGTTAGCCTGAGTAATTTTGTGGGTTCCATGAACTCATAACATGCAGAGAGTCAATAACATACGTGGTTGATGAGCTGCAAATTCACACAGACCTGTCACTGTACGCCAGGCAGTCTAGCCCCCATTTCATTCTTTCAGAGCTTTCTGTTTTTTCAACATTTTTTATAAAACTCTTTAACTGGGAACAATATATGAGGAATAATGTAATTTAAGCTATATAAATTTACTGTCATCTTGGTACTTGTTTGATTTTCACAGGATTGCACACCTGACAGTTCTGCAGCAATGACATGGGTGTTCCTTACATGTGGGATGGGATTCACCTACCTTTAGATATCTAGAGTGAAACACCTATGCCTGGGCTAGGAAGGGTAGGTTTCTTTTATAACCAAACAATAAACACCTTCAAAAGGTGAGTCATTCTAAGCTTGGTACTTTAGATAACTATCTCTGAAGGAGATTAATTCCCTTCTAGACATGCCTGTCTCTTCATTGGCTGTTAGGGGAGACAGGATTTACCTTATTCTAATTCATATTTAGACATCTAATTTGGATTAGGGCAGACAACTTCTACCATAGTTTTTTTATCATTGCATTTTTATCGTACTGCTTTCCATATAACCATTTGTAGCTTTACAAAGGTGATCTGCATTCCTTGTCCTGACATACAAATGGCTTTGCCAAGTGATTCAGATGTGTTTGCATATGGAAATTGATAGATTCAACACAAGATAACCAAAATGCTAAAGGGAATACAGAAACTTGGAACTCCAAGAAGAGAGAAGCTGGGTATACAACAAATGATAAGTAATGATGATTAGCTCCTTGAAGAAATTGCTTAAGCACTGTGCATAACTAAACCAGGGGATCTATATTATTACTGTTCTGTTAAAGAAGCTAGAAGAATTATTTAATTCTGCAGGTAAAAAATTACTACCCACCAGCAAAGGTGGTAAACTAATGAAAAGGACAGATAAGAAAGCAAAGCTTAATCTCAGCTAGAGTGCAGCAAAAGTGATGTTCTTCACTGCTACTTTCCAGTGCCTAAGAACATTTTCTCTTTTGTGTGTTTGTTTTTTAAAAAATTCTAGTTTATGATTTTTTAACCTTTTTTTTTTTTACTAGAAGCCTCATTTGTAGCTTGGTCAGCTCGCAGCTGTGAGGTAAGAAAACCAGCACTGAAGAATTCTAAATGAGAGTCAGTTGTAGCAAATATTCCCCAGTCAACAAGGAGGGTTGGTCTGTGTCAGTTGGGTTTCACTCTTGACTCAAAATGTCATTAATACTGACATGCTGGAACCGATGCTGTGCAGTATAAAGCCTCACATAGTGCAGTATTTTCTACAGCAAGAGGTGGACACTATGATTCTGCAGTATAGGGACTCCCCAGGGCTAAGATGAAGCCCTGACTCCATTTCTCCTCTCCTGTTAGTTGCTTGGCCAATTCCCTGACCATCTGCAGATCTCTTTTATGCCACTGTTTCATTTGCTTCTTTGAGGTGAGCTCTAAGAAGAAAGCAGAAAGATGATTTCAGCCTTGCTGCATAATGTCTTAAGATCTGTTGTTCAAACAGGGCAGCCCTAATCTAGCAAACTGAATAAAATCCTACCTTGGATTGACTGACTATCTGGGTGGTAAATAAATATCCATGAAGAGAAGGTAAAGTTCGATGCTTTTGAGAGCCTTCTTGCCCTCCGATAATGTCACAGAAAGAAACAGTTGTGGCTGTTACAGCTGTGATAATCTGATGGCAAAGGAAAGATAAAGTTTGTGGGTGGAGGTAAGAGGTTTTATTTGACCAGCTAGCCAAAATGGAAAAGAAGAACCAAGCTCTCAGGCATACACAATCTTCTAAAGTAAGTGTATGCACTGGGGAGTTACATTTGAAAGAAAGAAAAACTCCTCCGTGCTGTTTCAAGGTATTTCTGTGCACAAAAGAATGGATGTTTTTTAGGTCAGTGAGAACCATGGGCATCAGAAATGTGTTTTAAGATGTACCTTAGGAGGCTCACCTGCTGCTATGTTTTAGCTATCAATACAATTTGCACAGATTTGTTTCACGTACCTTCCTTTTTGAAAACATAGTATATGCTGGGGAAAATATTTACTGTTTTAGCCCTCACACTAGCAGAAAAACAATAGTCCCTGTTTTAGTTCTCTGTCCCCACCTCTACTCTAACTGTATCACAAAGACCCAGGGAATAAAGTGAATCTCCATCCTCACTTGTACTCTTTTCCTTTGTCTGTGGTTGCCTCCCGAATGCTATTTTGACAACACAGCTATCTTACCTAGAAGATACATATGCAGTTAAATATAATACTTGACATTTACATGCCTACTTTCTTTCTTAGATCTCAAAGGGAACTATAAAGAAATGTAAACACTCTCATTGTTATTTTATATATGGAGAAAGCAAGATACAGGCAGGGGCAGAACTGAGAACAGAACCAAGCCTTCTTATCTCTAGACATGGGCTTGTCATTTTAGACCAATTATATTGTCTAGTTTTGATTTTATGGGGAAAAAAACATATATTTGAAGCTCCAGTGTGCAATGTGTGAAACTGCATGTAGTGTCTCATTAAGAATTTCCTCTTTGCAGAAATAGCCCGTCTAAAAACTCTTATTGCCTTGTACAGTCTGCTTAGTTTCTGCTCAGTGAATAAATAAGAAAGGAGGTTATTTTCATGTCTTGGTTTCTGACTAAATTGCTGATAGCAGTCAAAAACATTTCAGGGGAAAAAAAAGTAATCTTTGCTGAGAAAAGCATAAAGGAAGTTTGTGTCTCCTAGACTAATTGTATAACCTTTTGGGTGTTGATCTGAATATATTTATGAGTGAGGATGTGATTTATGCTTCAAGTGAAAAGGAAGATGATAAAGATGAATTAGATCATCCAGTCCATTTGATCATCACATAAGCTGCAGTGGCAATTCTTTGATAGAGAACAAAATCATATTAAAATGATAAGAACAGAATTAATGGGGAACACAGAAGAAAGAAAAAATGATAAAGGAGATGATTTTAGGAGACTAAATAACAAAAAAATCATTGAATTGTGAATAAAAGATAACTCGTTGTGAAACAGAGGCTCCCAATTTGATTTTGGGATCTTAAATAGCAAACAGTGCTGTAGAGTTACGTCAGAAACAGCAGTTCCACAAGCAGGCAATTAACCACAGTTAGCATCAGGAGCAGATAGTCAGGAGACTGCATATTAAGCTCTTCCTTGATATGAAATCAGAATTTGATTTAATTATTGACGTAAGTAGAGCTACTGTAGGTCACATAAGAGTTTCCAGTTATATACATTGTTTTCTGTTTTCATAGACCTGTTTCATCATCTGCAGAGTGAGACTAATGCACACTTCTTTCAGGAAGCATTATGAGTTTTGTCTAAGAAATAAAAAGTTCTATGTTTTGTTCTGGTGTTTATTACAGATCTGTTGTGGCACTGCTCAGAAACGTTGCCCCCTTGGGAAAAAAATGACAAAAATAAAAACTGAAAATCAATTTAATAATATTTTGTGTTTAAAGAAGAAAGTATTGGAGGTCTGAAGTATTTTGATTTGAAAATGAAGGCTAAAGTGAAAATCACATGGGATTTGGATCCAAACCTCACATATACAAATATATAAATATTGAAATACCAGGGAATAATTATTTTTCTTAATTTTCTGTGGTTTAAAGAGACAGCTGGGTTTCAAACAGACTTAGTAGTTGTGACTGAAACAGTTTATTTAAAGTTCTTGAACAGAATAAACCGTGTTGTGTTTACTACAGGACATAAGAGAGACTGTGAAAAATACTCTTCTTTTTTATTCCAGCATTAATGATTAAGATCTTCCTATTTTTAGAATTCTTAGAAAAGCAAAAAAATGCAACACCAGACATCTTACAGACTGACTTTCTCATAGCAACTACAAAAATTTAGTCCAGCATTTGGAAAACAAGTTTGCCCTTTCGAATTAATGCAGTGCATTCCTGTATTATGGCTGCCTGACTATAAAAGTTCCTCCTGGGCAGAGTGCTCCTGAATCCCTGTTAGAACTTTGCCTTTCAAAGACAAAACAGAGTAGTTTATGCTGCTGTGTGAGCTGAAAATGCTGGGGTTTAGATACATTATTTGACACTTCACAGCGAGAAGCTATTACTAATTAAACAGCCTTGTTTTGTGAAGTTTGTGAACTTCATAAAAAGTTTAGAAAATAGTGTCTACACTTAATGTAAACAATCCAAGGTTAGAGGCTAGGTTCTTGTTTATTCACAAAGCTCTCGGGCTTTCAAGACCTTTTAGTTCCATTTTGTTCCCTACTTGACCACTTGAGCCTGTTTAAGGTTTTTTTTCAATTTTTTTTACATTACAAACTTTACAAATTCTCACGACAAAATTAGTAATCTCTGCATGGTGTTTTTCTTTTAATGCTTGATGTTGATGTTGTGTGACATGAGTTAATATCAAGTCAATGATGAGTTAAAGTGCAGTAAATGCCTTAGAAGGGAGATGACTGAACTGCTTTGATGGGAATCTCTTGGTAAAAACATACAAGGAATACACAAGGAAGACAAAGAAAAGGAGGTTAGTGAAAAAATAAATGAGAAACAGCAGAGGAAAGGAGATGGTAGAAGGAGATCAGAGATGCATTTAATGCACAGGGACATCACAAAGAAAGCAAAGGCCAAAGAATTCTACCCAAAAAGTGGAGCACCTTTGAGTCATCTACGACATGCAGCATTTCCATCTGTCTGTTATGGCAGGACTGTCATCCATATACCTAGCTTTAGGCATATGTCTTCTTTGAATATTGCACTTCTAGGGCAACCATTGCCTATGTAAATTCCAGCTTGCAAAATTAGTCCTCCAATTCCTGTGTTTTCTGTTGAGTTTCCAGCAGAACTCCACTTTTGCAAGTCCAGGCATGCATTTTGTAACCTTTTCTTTGTGGGGAGAATTTCAAAGCAGAATTAGAGGGTGGGCATTTTCATGTGTATCTGCTTATTTACTGACTTTTACTGACCTTTTACCTTTTGGTAAAAAAATGTATTGTGTAGCTCAACACAAGCTGGAAGAAAGGTAATGCAAAGAGGAGTCTTCTTGTGCCACACTTAGCAAGCAGACTGATTTTGTTTTCACTTTTAAATTTCTTACAATGATGGCAGAATATGGAGTTTTCTTTCCTCTGAAAAAGGGGCTGTTTGGCACAGAAGTATATTTTACGAATACATTTTTATGCACCTAGATAGTCTTGTCTCCTGGTCTCCAAAGCAGAAATCTGAGAACATTATTAATCACATGTACAAACCAGACTGTTCTCTTCAGCAGCTGTTACTTGTTTCTCCAAATTCAGTGAAGGTTTCTGTATTAATCATTTGCTTACTGTTTTGTCTTGCTTATTCATTTTTTCCTACCCTACAAACATTCACACCTTCAAAATAGTAGATACCAATACTGTTCCCTCAAAAAACTCATTACTGGATTTGGAAGTCAGAGCAGAGTTTGGTCTTTTGGAAAAAAAGGGCATAATATTTAATTTTTTCCTACCATGGCAAAAGTAGCATAGATGAGTAAACGTAAAGGAGCAATTCTTCAGTTTGAAACAATTTCTGCTAGATAAAACTCGTCTTTGTACAAGGCACTCCGTGTAGCACTGGTCTAAACATGCTTTAAGGGTAATAACTGCTGCTTTGTATAAGCTAAGACCAGCATCTTCCACAGACATTGCACACAGCTTTGACTTAGATAAAGTGAAGTCAAAACAGAAGCTAATGCCATTTCTTCATGTCACTCTTTATCTGCGTTTTAGCTTCAGTAGAAAGAAGGAAGAGAAATCCAGTCAAGTGAGATCTGGCTTATGGCACTGGCTGCTGGAGTCAGGTCTTGCTTGTCTCCCATTGCTACTAGAAATTTATGTCTTGAACCATGAAAGCTGAGGCACCTGTTTCCTCTAGGGCTTGGAAAAAGAACTGAAAAGATAATGAAAATGTTTGCTCGGGATACACACAAACTCAGTAGGCAGGTCATGTATTTTGAAGATACACTTAACAACAGTAACACTCTTACAGACATTCTGGAGAGTAACAGTTTTCTCCCATATCATTTGGAGCATGAGTTAGTCACTTTGTCATTCAGTTCAGCATAACAAAGCAAAGTGAAGGGTCATTGTCATTTAATTTCTTGGCACAGGTACAGGGCATAATTTAATGGCTTTGTGGTAGCCAAACGTGAAGTTAGCTGCAGAGGCAGAGGACCTTATAGATTTCCCTTTTATCATTATTCTGTGGAATACGGTAGATAATTTCCAAAGAAAATATGCCAGTACAGCTGTTATGCTGTTGATAACTTGTCTTTCATCTGTGAAATCGCTTTTAGACTTGATACCTGCCTTGAACATGAGCACTACATCTTTGCTACACTGCTGGATTCATTTGAAAGATACCCTGCTGCTGTAGCTTGGAAGGAGTGCTGTTGAATTTTAAGGGCTTTTTTGGATTCATGCAATGATCACCGAGGACAGGCATCAGTGATAGTATATTTGTGTAACAGTTTTCAGAAATAGTAGTAGAAAGCAAATGTAAAAGTGAGGATAAAGGGAACTTTCTTAGCACTAGCCTAACTTAAGTATCATTCAGTATTCAGCCAGCTCTTCTCTAGTGTCTGTTCTAATAATACCTTCCCTGATTGCAATATTTTTAATAGAAACATGCTCAGCTAGTATCTCCAAAGTAGGCAGATACCCATCCCTCTTAACAAATTCATTTGCAGAGAGGTAGGTGGCAACGCAAGAATTCAGATCTCTGTGCCCCCTGGGCTCATGCTTATTGCTTGAACTAAAAAGGGAGTTCTCTTATCTCAAGCCAGAAAACACACTTTCAGGTTTTATGCACCATTTTTTATATTATTTTAGGGTGATGTTTATCTCTAAAGAACCACATGATCTTAATTCAGAGGGGTACTTACTGCAGCCTTAAAGTATACTGTAATCTCTAATTGATCAATGCTTTTTCCAAGGTGCAAGTACTGATTAAGGAAAAAAAAAAGAGACAAATGTCAATAATAGCACGATGAATTTAACTATGATATGGGCATTGCCTTATTTGCATGAGGGGATGATGTTGTGCATTCAGTAAGAGCTGCAATTTATTTTTTGTACTTAATATTATATGTATTGAAAAAAGTAGATTTTTAAAGAGTAATGTCTTTATTTTTTACTTATTCACCCCATTTCTAATAGGCAAAAATATACTTTTAAGTAGGTTTTTTTCTTCTTTTCATCTTAAGAAGCTGAGGTTCTGGTTCCTTGTATGTCTTGCAGGTCATGAGCTAAAAAAATCTGAGCTATACTAACTCCTTGTCTGTGTGTCCCCAAGTTGTCAGCAGAACTCCCTGCAGCATTCTCAGATGCCTGAAAGAGGGAGGAGGCATGGAGAGCAGTAGGATGATATTTATGCAAGCTGTATCCTTGCAGAGCAGAGAACGGGCTTCCTTTCCAAAAAATTATCTCTTTGCCCAGATAATAAGTCTGAGCTCGAAACAGCAGGAGAAATAGCACATGCTTATTCTTGCATCTGACTGTTCACTTTACTCATGCGATGATTTAGAGACATGAAGCACTCACTTTGCCTTTTCTGGTTACCTGAAAATTAACTCATTAGTTTAAGGAGGGATACTATTTTGACAGTTGCACACACAGGGTTTACAGCAGTGGTCTTTCTGTTTGGGCATGTAGGGATATGGATACATAAATCCAATACGTTTCTTAAGCATTTGAAGAGTGTGCTCTCCTCAGACGACATTTCATACTGTTCAGAGAAGCTGCAGTTTCCCTTTGGGAGATGCTTTGAGCTAAGCTTCAAATGACTCTTTCTTGTATTTTGGTCTACCCGCAGTATGCTGTTAGTCTCAAACAGGCAATGAGTAGTGTGAATGCATGTGTTGTCTTACCTTGGTATCAGGTTTTTCCTTATTAGGTTGTTTTCCTTTTAAATAAATGAAGAAAACTGCTCTGTGGTGGCCAGCTCATTTATTCAGGTGGGCAATAATGTCTCACGTTAATGTTTGCTGTACAGTCCTGTAGCATGAAGTCTAGGATTTACCAGTGCAGTATAGGTCAAACAGACAAATAAACAAACAAAACAAAACCCAAAATATGTCCTGACACCAAAACGATACACTTAAAATATTCAGAAAAAAATATTAAAGGCTTTTGAAGTAATGAAAATGGCTGATATATAAAGAAACTGTAAATGCAGCCACCAAAAAGCATTCTTTTTGTTTTGCCTTGTTTTAAATTACATTTTATCAATATTTTACTGGACTTTTCTGCTCTAAAGTCTTCAGACTCACAGTAAAAGAGTATGAATTTATAATGCTGTGGAATGGCATTGGCATCTCCATACTGAAAATTTACCCATAGCTAAGATATGAATATAATGTTCTAAATGGCAACCCCAGTAAGACAAGTCTGACATGACAGTCACTGCATCAGAAGTTCTTATACTCCCTTTTGGCTTGGTTGTTGCATAACTATTATACAGTCCAGCAGAGTGCAATCATCTCCAATGTAGCATTTTATATACATTACGCAGGCATGAATTATTGCTAATGCAGCATGCCTTTCTTCTGCATCAGTGCTCTTCTGATTATTCTGAGGACTAATGTTAGCATACCCTATATGTTTTTATAATATATATTTTGTGCAGTTTGCGTTGTATAAATATAAATTGGCAAAATGGAGGTCTTTGCACCAGAGTTTAAGAGCTGAAGAGATGGAATAAACTGGTATAACTGGCAGAGGGGAGGTGCTGTTTTTAGCAATGAGAAAACTCAGTGTTTCTCTGAAACTGCCCAGAACAGAGGTTCTCATACTATTGTCCTTGAATCACTACTTAAGGACATTCCCTTTTCATATCCATTGATTCTTATTTTATGCTGTCTCTCTTTATTTTTAAATCCTGCTAAATTGCATTCAAAGATGGCTAAATGCATTCAGCACTTTCATAATATCATCTTACTTACATGGCCACAGGCAAGCTATCTTACTGTTAACAGGAGAAATCATCCACATAATTGAAACTGAGAAGGAAGCTGTCCCACCAGATGTTCTCTAAAAGGTACTCCTCCTTAAGAGGGCGATTAATCTCATCCAGCATTCACCATATATAAGGTAGGTGTCTAAGTTAGTTGTTTATGTTCTATTTATAAACAATGAGGAGAGGTAAGAATCTCTTAAACTTATCTTAAGGTGGGCTCTATCAGCTTCCAGAAGTGCTTGTTGCTCTCCATTGTCTCCAAAGAGGCCTTGATATTTCGTTTACTGTGGACACTGATTTTTTAAGTAGTTACAGTTAGGTGAGATGAAGTCCATCATCAGGTATTACAGAGTTTTGTGTAATGAATACAGTCCATTGTGACATGAATTCACTTTGCCAGTGTGCTCAGCCTGGCCAAATAAAAAGAAGTTTAGAAGCAGAGGCCATTAAGACAACCTACCAGAGCACCAAGGCCAAACGAGTATTTTCAACTCTTCTCAGAAGCACTTGAGAACCTAATCAATGAGAATACATAGATCCATCTTCTTATTCCCACTCTTCTGATATAGACTCCTGGAAATCTCATATGGTAGTTATAACCAGTTGAATGAGAAAGAATGGCTTACTTCTGCATTATTATTGCAGTCACACTTAGAATTGATAGTCTTAGTTTCCATACCAAATTTTTGCCTTTCTTGCTCCTTTTATGTTCTTCTTTCCTAAACTAGTCTCATACGATATGCTTTGCTATAAAGTCACATGCAAAATAAAGCTGCAAGACCTTTTTGGGGGACTATCTGTGTGAGAAGCTGCCTTCCAGCTCATATCTATTTTAATGACTCAAGTATCTCTGGTTTACTTGATAACATGGACATATTAAAAATAAGGCATACTGATCTATCCCAAGTTTCTACTTGGAGCTAGGAGCAGTGACTAAGCTAATTTGCATGGCAGAGTCCCTTATACCTTCAGCATGGTTTAGTTGCAGAACTGGGTTCATTGCTTGAATTTACATCTCTAACTTAGTAGCAGTATTCAGAATTTCATTATCTGTGTGCTTTAAAAACCATGCTAAAATCCTTTATTACTGAAAGGAGTTCAAAGCAATGAAAACTTTAAATACAAATCCCTTGAGCTATTATGTAAGTGTCATGTATTTCACAAAATTTAAATTAAGTAATAGTAATAGTAATGAGAAGTTGGGCATGGAACAAAGAAATTTTCTATGCTAATTTAAATTTGTTTTCTTGTGTTTAGATCTGCAAAGTTTCTTTGGAGAATGGGTTTATCTCCTTCTCAGTCCAATATTGGCTTAATAGCTTTAACTTGACTGTCTATGTAAAATTCAGCTTTATGTTCTGGGGTTTCAACATCTTTCTTTTTGGCTCAAGTAACTCTGCCTTATTTCTAAATGTCTGTATAACAGTGTACTGGATGAATACTTTACTAGTACGACACATAAATCAGAGGGGATTTTGGATTTCTGTATTTTGTATTGCTGTTCTTTCGTGTCTGTCTAACAGTTGTAAATGTTCACAGAAGATTTAGATGGCAAATATTTAACAAGAAGACAATCTTTTCCTTTTGCTCAGCCTTCCCAGAAAGTTCTTTATTTTTGTATACACATCCATATTGTGCATATATGTGCATGTATATTTGTTTTATATATGCGTTATATGCTAAACATCCTCTGCCTTACTATTTATCATTTATATAAATACATATACACTATTTATGATATACATAAATATGTGTGACAGTTAGTTGCTCCTTAAATCAAATCCAGGTGAATCCTAGTTTGGTGAATGCCATGCACCTCTTTACCTGGTTAAGTTTAAAGTCATTTTCTGAGCTTTCTATGACTGTGTTTAAAAAATGCTTGATGAGATCCATTTGCCTAAGTTAGATTTTTAAATGTTATGAGTCTATGAGCAAATCACTATCTATTCTCTTTATAACCAATGGAGAGGAAATAGATTAAATGAACTGGCTTGTGGATGTGCATATTTTTATTAAATTAAAAAAATTCTGGTGTGATTAAATGAATTGCATCCCATGTAACTGAGCTGTAGAACTAAGTCTTGGGGTGTTTTTGACCCTGTAGTTTCTGTCTCTTTACAAGACAATTCTGCCTTCTGCCTCAGGTGTGACAGTCTTTGCAGGCAGGTTTACAACACAGGACTGATAAAATGATGAATTCACACAACACCTCCCCACCTTCTTTTTCTAAACCTGTTTATCCAAAGTGTGTATGGCCCTATTCCTAGCCCAAATTTTTATTCAGAACATTAAGATATCTGCAGAAAGAGCATTTCTGCAATGAAAACGAAAAGTTCAAAAGCAGAGCTATTGAACTCAGGTTCTGGTCACAGATCTTTTACTGCAGGTAATTGGCTTAACTGCATCTTTAAATACATTTTTACTCTATATAATATGCTTCTGCAATATTGATGAATAAAGTTAATCAGTAGAACATAACAATTTGCTTTTAATCCATTTTACCCATAGAAATAACGTACAGTTTTAGAGACATAACTGTAACTACTATCAATTGACACACCTGTCAGATGGAGGAAGCTATTTTAATGATCTGTTTCTTTGACTTTTTTTTATTTATTTCTGAGACAGCCTTAGATAATATCAGAATTTTATTGCAAAACAGTGTTATTCTCTGGCACAAGTTAGTACAAATAATATTTTCTGTGATCAGGTAATTCCTTATCTCTGTGTATTGTAACTCCTGCATTTTGGACTGTAGTAATTTTATTTTTCATAATGAAATTAAACTGATAGAATAGTTCTGCTTCTGATTTCCTCTTTTTCAATTTGAACTACCTAAGCTTAGGTTCCTCTAACTGCACACAGTCTTGCTTCTTGTTAACTGTACTTAGAATTCATGGCACTTTCAGTCATGAAGTAGGAAAGAAGCGACACTTAGTATCAGCTTGATTTCAGGACTCTTTCATAAAAGCTTTTAGCTTTGATTGGAATGACAACAGTGTCAATTCTTACCCTTTACAGAGCTCACTGTACACCAAAAATTAAGAATTTCAGTCAGGTCCTCTACACCTATGTGAAATTATAAAGAAGAGATAGAGGATGGCCTGACTTCCAGTTTGGTAAGGCAGCGTGTACCACATTTTGTTGAATTAACTTTACTAATAATAAAACTATAGGCATTTAACATACTAACTCATTAGCACATAGACACAAATATTTAAACCTTAAGCAGACTTGAAATCCCAGCATCAGATACTGATACTATTATATGAATTTAAGTCCATTCTTGGATATTTTCTTAGCAGATGAACTGCTAGAACAATATAAATGTCTCTACAGTCAGCTGATTTCTTTTTTCTAATGAATTTCTTTATTTCTGTGTTTACAGGCTTGCGAAGGTGGTCTTTACACACGGAACAGCAGCAAAGGCTAGTATCTCATGTCATTAGAAACATTACTGGGCAAAAATTGTTGGACTGCAAAGTACAAATGCTTTACAAAAGCTGTTTTCGCAGCATGAGACTGTTGGATAGCTGATCGTTTGTTTTAATAATTTTCCGAATGTATGGAAGGGGGATTCATGGCTAAGAGATCTAAACATATGTGACAGCTGAGATGCTGTTGGGTGCCAATTGTTAACATACATCTGCTTTCTAGTGTCTGTTGTTATAACTGAATGCAATTATAACTGAGTATACCTTTAAAGTTGTGCAAATGATTTATATCATTATTCAACACTGTATTCTATCTCTATTTTTATTAATAGCCTGTTCTTTAACCTAACACAGTTATTATTCTTTTCGTTAATATGCTTTCTGTGGGGCAGCTGAGATTATCATGAGTCTCTACCCTAATTAGCAGGAAGTAAAAATTTCGGGGTTTTTTTTTCAGTTAGGACCTCTTATGAGTGGTATCCTAGGGAACCAGAAAGAATACTCATCAAGAATCAGGTTTTATAGAAACAAAATCTATAGTGTATGCATAAGAATAGTCAAAGATTTATGACATTGTGGATCAGATTCAATAATATATATATCAGCTGCTTTATACTAGCATTGAAACAGAAATCTACTTCAAATCTTATTTAACAGTGCAGGCTACTAGGTCCTTGCATCATCAGAGTAGTACATAACAGTAGAGGGAGTTGATGAATTTGATCATTGATCTTCACCAGTTCTGAGACTTACAAGCTTACTCCAATATCCAGATTTAGCAGACAACAGACAACAGAGAGCTTCCCTCATAGCAAGTGATTAGTATAATACAAGTATTCTGGGCTTTCTCTGTGATTAATGAACAATTTATTTCCAACCTGTGGAATAGAAGGGATGAACTGACACATGGCTCATGTACATAACAAGTCCTAAACTGATTTAACCTTGTTTTGTAAATAAATTATACACTTTTAAATCACTTTATCATCAGACAGCTCCATTCCTTAATCCAGATTCGGTTGCTAGGATAGCTACTCTCAGTGAGCTCATTCCTTAACAAAGGAGGTACTTAAAAACTGATGGAGAATTCCTTATTTCTCAGTGGATGTACCTGGCTTGCTGGAGTTTTCCTTTTCACAGGGGTCTCATTCTGAAAAAAAACCAAACCAAACCCTTCAAAAAAAGTGTATTTGTGCTGTACACTGCATGAGCAATGCTTGTCCAGACAACAAACTGTGTGTCCTGTCATGGTAGACTTACTGTGCGTATCTGAGCCATGTGTGCACAGCTAATGTGCGAAATTCTGAAGCTTCCCTGCAGCGCATGTACTGTCCAGATGATATATTCTCCCTTTTGCCATTAAGTGAAAATGGCATTTATCAAAACATCCTTTTTACCCTCAAAGACATTCTGAGACACTGAAACCTTTGCTAATGGAGGCAAAGAATTAAAGGCAACATCATGTAATGAGCTAGAAGGAACATCAGTATCTTAATCTTGATTATGACATTGTCTTACTGTTCCTTTGTCTTATTTGCACCATATTTGCCATCCGAAAAATGGTAAACACAGCTTAAAGGTATCTTGGAAATATTAATTATTTAAGACTTGCACAAGTGCTTTCAGGACATGCCACAAAGAAAGTTGCCAACAATTGTAAGAGGACTTCAGAGTTCAAGTAAAATATTCAGGGACAATTGTCTAAAATCCCTAGAAATAGTGATCTTTATTGTCTCAATAGATCCTTTTGCAACAGAGCAGGTCAAACACCCAATGTGCTACCTCTACAATTCTCACTTCAAGGACTTTTTTCTCCTTCTTTTCCTTCTCTTTCCATGAGGTCTAGTCCTCTTCTACCTACTCCCCTTTCTTTGTTGTCTCCACCTTGTGAGTTTCCCACTGTTACAGTTTTAATCCTTTCACTTGTTCCAGCAGCTTGAGTAGAAAATACTGGGGTCAGCCTGAGGCTGCAATGCTCTTTCTTGTACAGAAGTTAAGAAACACAAACAAGACTGACCTTTTTAGCACTTGCTTCTACATTTTCAAAAGCTATGAAAAGGGAGCTGTGCAGACTAAGATGACACTTCCCTGCTTAATAATAATTCTTTTTATTTGTTCTCTGTTAAAAAAAAGCAAATGCTTCATTGGCTGCAACTTCAAAAATCTGTAGGTAGTTAGAACAGGGAACTACAGCTGGAGAGGTTAAGTAGCTTTTTTTAGAAGAAGTCTTTCTGCAGTTCTAAAATCTTCAAAAATTTGTGATACAGTATTATTATTATTATCTATTTTATTTACGTATTAATGATGATAATAATTCAAAATTAGACAAGCAAAATTCACTATCCGAGCACTCCTAAATTTTGGGGGAAGGAAGATTGGAGGAAAGAGATTTTAGAATCCTTGTAAGAAAATGAGGGTTTATTGTCACCTTAACGACTCAACACTGAGACCTAAACTGTCTTTATTTGCCTGTCCTGACTCAGTCAGAAAACATACCTAAGTTTGGTTTTCAGCCTTGCAAGGAACTGTCTCAGACACAACACAGTAGTGATACCCTCATTCTTTTCTGCTCAGTTACCTTTTGCAGAAAATATGACACACTCACTGGAACCAAGGCCCCAAAATCCCATCTTCCACAGAAGGTGTGAAGGTTCAGCTAGCGGGCCAGAGGGTCACTTCCACAGTTGTCAATAAATGTTCAGCTAATTCAGAAAGAGTAACTTAAACAACAAAGACTGAAAAAATCCGGTGTTGGTATATATGCCAGGGATCTGCTTGGTAGAGTATCATGGGATAAAGCCCTGGAGGGAAGAGGGGCCCAAGAAAGCTGGTTAATATTCAAGGATCATCTCCTCCAAGCTCAGGAGTGATACATCCCAACGTAGAGGATATCAGGCAAAAAAGCCAGGAGGCCTGCATGGATGAACAAAGAGCTCTTGGACAAACTCAAAGCCTACAGAGGGTGGAAGCAAGGATGGGTAGCTTGGGAGGAATGCAGAGAAATTGTCTGAGCCACCAGGGATCAGGTTAGCAAAGCTAAAGGCCTGACAGAGTTAAAACTGACCAGGGATGTCAAGGGCAACAATAAAGGTTTCTACAGGTATGGGAAAATGTGGACCCTCTCCATAAGGAAATGGGAGACCTGGTTACCCAGGATACAGAGAAGGCTGAGGTACTCAATAACTTCTTTGCCTCAGTCTTCACTGGTAAGGGCTCTGGCCATACTGCCCAAGTCACAGAAGGTAAAGGCAGGGACTGGGAGAATAAGAAACTGCCCACTGTAGGAGAAGACCAGGTTCGAGACCATCTCAGGAACCTGAAGGTGCACAAATCCATGGGGCCTGAGGAGATGAAGCCATGGTTCTTGAGGGAAGTAGCAGATGAAGTTGCTAAGCCACTATCCATCATATTTGAGAAGTCATGGAAGTCTGGTGAAGTTCCCACTGAAGGACCTGGAGGGACCTGGACAAGCTTGAGAGGTGGGCCCGTGCCAACCTCAGGAAGTCCAACAAGGTCAAGTGCAAGGTCCTGCACGTGGACTAGGGCAATCCCAAGCACAAATACAGGCTGGGTGGAGAATGGATTGAAAGCAGCCCTGAGGAGAAGGACTTGGAGGTGTTGGCTGATGAGAAGCTCAACATGAACCAGCAATGTGCGCTTGCAGTCCAGAAAGCCAATTGTATCTTGGGCTGCATCAGAAGTACAGCCAGCAGGTTGAAGGAGGTGATTCTGCCCCTCTACTGTGCTCTGGTGAGACCCAATCTGGAGTACCGCATCCAGCTCTGGAGCCCCAACATAAGAAGGAAATGGACCTGTTGGAGCGAGTCCAGAGGAGGGCCATGAAGATGATCAGAGGGCTGGAGCACCTCTGCTATGAAGACAGGCTGAGAGAGTTGAGGTTGTTCAGCCTGGAGAAGAGAAGGCTCCAGGCAGACGCTATAGCACCCTTCCAGTACCTAAAGGGGGCCTACAGGAAAGATGGGGAAGAACTCTTGATCAAGGAGTGTAGTGACAGGATGAGGGGTAACGTTTTTAAAGTGAGAGGGTAGATTTAGATTGGATATCAGGAAGAAATTCTTTACTGTGAGGGTGGTGAGACACCGGAACAGGTCGCCCAGGGAAGCTGTGGATGTCTCATCCCTGGAGGTGTTCAAGGCCAGGCTGGATGGGGCTTTAAGTAACCTGATCAAGTGGAAGGTGTCCCTGCCCATGGCAGGGGATTTGAACTAGATGATGTTTAAGGTCCTTTCCAACCTAAACCATTCTATGTTTCTATGATTCTATGATTCTGTGATTCTATGGTTCTATGATTCTATGGTTCTATGTCTCATTCAGTTTAGTGTTTGAGACTCTCATCTTCAGACCCAAGCTTGAATTTACTTGGGAACTTCTGGAATGTCTATTTTTCTGTTTTAAAAAATGCTTTCTTTGCTCTTAATAGTATGTTGTGAGAGGTCACGTTTATAGGTAAATCAAAAGATTTTCAGCTGTCTCAAATAGGGGAAGAAAACAAACTGATGTTTCAGAATCTGCAGGAGCACACTACGAGCAGGGCTGTCAAATAAAAGGGCAACAGCACTACCAACTCATGTAAACAAACTAATTATTTCCTGTTTTGGAATAAAACAGTAGGAAGGAACGTTAAATTTATTTCTTACTGGCCTAAACAAGGTAAAAAAGAAGTTTTTTCCAGTTTTTCTGTGGAATAAAACGTTAGTACTTTCTATGGCAATGGTCAAAGGAGTTCCTTAGGAAGAACCCTGCCCAGCACTTTTCCATGGCCATCTGAGAATCTCTTCTGGAACAACTGACAAACTCTACTAATACAGCTTGTGTACCACTCCAGTCAATGAGGGGGTGCTGTCAGCTCACAAATTCCTGCTGATACAATTCATCCATTATATACACCGTTTTGTCAGCAAAGTCCAGGGGAGAGAGGTACCCATGGTAAAGGAGGGTTGAGCTGGAGATTAATTCAATAAACTGGACATCTACAAATGATGCATTCAAAGGTGTTGAATAGCTGTTGAGTAACTGGCTGCTATCATTGTGAGGTCACTATTGTCTTTCAGAAGTTGTGATGACCAGGGGAATTCTCCAATAACTTGAAAAAAACAAGTATGTTCAGTCCTTGGAGAGAGGAATTCTGGCTGCATTCTGGGCTGCAATCATAAGGCAAAAGCTCCAGGAAAACGGTTATTCATCTCTCCCCTGCACTTGGGAAGAGGCCTGTTGGAGTACTGTGTCCAGATTAGGGCTCACAGCACAAGGGAGATATCGACAAACAAGAGAGTTCAATGGAGGGCCGCTAAGGGGACTGGAGCACTTGAAAGGCTGAGGGACTAACGTGGATTTCATGGAGTTATGAAATTTTTAAGTAGATACAGAAGTACATTAAAATCATTGCATGCAATCAACTTTGGTAACACTTCAGAATAATTGTTAGGAGAGCTATAACACATATGTATGCTTTGAAGTATGCAGGTACTATCTAAATAATTGTGCAGCAAATGAATTCCCTCATCTCTAACTTGAAAGTCAGAATCCTGCGACACATCATGACAATGACATAACAGGATTAGGACTTTCTCAAAGTACTTCTTATGCAGAAATGTGTGTGGTTGAATTCTTCCTGCTAAACAGAGTTTCAATGATATCTGCTGTTACATCTGCTGCTGCCATGGATCACTGGATCTGTATGGAGTGGAATGTGAGCCATAGGGCATGTTTACAAAATGAATGGTATGGGTACTATATTTTTTAATTTTTAATCTCAGAGCAGTGAAATGTCATGAATACAGTTGTTGCTCACATTATAAAGAAATGGCTTATGATTCTGAACCAAATCTACCCCTTCCTTTAAACAAATACGTAAAGACTCATCACTAGTTGATACAGGCACAGAAAGCTAAAACCAGTCATTCTGAAGGCTGACTTTTGTTTTGCTTTTAAATATTTGGCCAAAGGGTATGATTTCCCCCCTCCCCATAAAATTTTCTCTCTTTGTGAGAGAATTTCTTTGTCTATGACAATTTCTTTGTCTATGTGGAAAATTCTCTTAGAACCTCAGATAGTATAAATTGCCCTTGATTTATTGAAATCAGTAGTCTATAGTGATTTATTGCACCCTTTTTTTTTCCAGTAGTGACATAAAATGTTAAATGGAGAGGAACACCTAAAGGTAACCCTGAATTCCTTAAAATCCCAGTAAATATTTTAACTTAAATTAGGCACAGTTTTAAATGAGTCCAGCTTCAGTGCTTTTCAATGGAGCTGTCTTTTGAGATGTCCAAATTTGAAGCTTAAACTAGAATTTGAGAGAAATTAATCTTTTTGGCTTCAAACAAAACAATCTGAGTCAAAACTGCTAAACCCTGCATGACTCTACAAGTTATTTTCATCCTCAATGTGACAGCTACATTTTAAATTTCAAGATCATTCCTTGTTTTTATTTTAATTACCTTTGAGAAACTCTTACACATCAATCAGCCAAAAGATTGCTTGGTTCATTTAAAATATGAAAACTGAGAGTCTTCTTTAACATGAAACGTTTCCTTACAACATGAAGACTCCTTTTGAGAGGCTACTCAGTGCAGCCTCTTGGATTAAGGGTATGGACGTAGTCCCTGGATGGGTTGGCTTGCCATGCATCTTCAATATTCTCTGTATACACCAAAAATTTCAATGTATCCAACTTATTTAATTTTTGTGTTGTTGATAGCCTTTCTTCCCCTCCACTCTCTTTTTTTATATAAAGAACATTCTCTCTCTCTGTCTCTCTCTCTGTGTCTCTGCTTACTCAGGTTGTTATTAGAGATGAGAAGCAGAATACTTTTCATATGTGCTCAGAATACTGCACATAGCACAGTGAAGAAATCATATCTCCCCTTTTTTTTTCCCTCTAAACCTACTTCCCATTTTTATAGGCAGATACAGAAGTTTCAGAAGATAATGCAGAAAATACAAACACAGTTGTTTCAAAAGCAAGCCCCAGTAGCAGGCATGTGTAATCTTCTCCCACTCCCCCATCTTCCTTTTGTTTATACTGTGGAAATAAGTAGTTATTTATTTGCTACGAGAAAGGAAAAAAGATTGAACTAATACCAGTCCTGTCCCAAAGGTATCCTCATTCATATCTGGAAAACAGACTGCTGACCCAAGGAAAGTAAAGCAAGAATATGAACACTGTTATAAGCAGTGCAAATTTGGAGATTAAGTAATTGAAAGTACAGAATTTATATTACATTTTAGCTGTTCATTACCACATACACTAAGCAAACATATATCAAACTTTTTGAGAAATGCTCTAAATGTTACCCTTTCTTCATTTTTTCTTCTACTGGCACAGTGTTAGCCACAGAATAATTGAAATCTGAAGTGTAGATGCTATGCTTTTTTGAAAGTCAAATTTTCACGACTTCAAAAGAAGGAAAAAAGAAAGAGAAGGAGAAAGAGTTTCCTCAAATGTTTGATATGGAGTGACCTGGGGCTAAATGTATGATAAAATTTATGAACCTAAGTTAAAAAATTATATCCTCTTTACCTGTCTCCTGTTCTTGGATGAGCCTAACTAGCATAGGTACTGAGGTCCAAATAGGCCCCAAATTTAAAAGCACATTGACTTATGCTCTGTCTATGCTCAGTGGAGAGAGGCAACTCAAGAGGGTGATACATCCTACCCAACGTAAGTAGGGAACTCCTAAACGAGCTCTAAAAACCAAGGCTTGAATGCAGTACTTCCCACTCCCATGTGGACACCTAGGCTACTCAGACAAGATCTCTCCTGCTTGCTTTCCCTTTTGTCCAGGCACTCACTGTGCAGCAGCCCAGCTTCAACAGGAGGAAGGTACGCTGCTCTCTGCCACTGTAGCGTTGTGGTAATGTCATACTCCTACAATATATATTTAAGCTCCCTTCTTCCCACAGAGGTAGATGTAGAGTTAGCTCTGCATCTTAGCATTTGGCTGCCACCCTCTACTCTGTTTCCAAGAGGCTATTCTGGAGGCTGAAGCAAGGTGGTAGAAGGGTTTGTGGTGGATGTTCTCTTTATGTAGTCTTTGCTCTGCAACACACTTTGTTAACAAGCCGCAACTCTGTTGTGTATTTTCATTGTTGGTATTTTGATTCAACAGAAAGTACTTGTTGGAGGGAGGGACTCTGACTTCCCAGAGGTCAGCTAAGTGAGCTCTACTGGAGAGAAATGTCAGGAGCAGATGAAGAAGAGGCAGGGTAAGTTGGAGTCTGCAGTATAAGCAGAGACTAGGAGAGCATTGAACAGATGCCCAGACCTCAGGGGATCAGGGAGCAAAAGTACTTTTCCTGTTACCTGAAAGGACTGTGTAGAGTTTGTGCAACCCAGGGAACCTGTAGAAGTTGCCGGTCCTGGTGTAAATTTTGTTCCTAGGCAATATGCTTAGTTGTCCTTTGCCATTTTCTTTTTTTGATTTTACAGTTTTCTTTGCCTTAGTTCAAAGAAACTTTTGACATTTGTGTATGACTGCAATGCACTGTGAAATCATATTAATCTATTTCTGAGAGTGCGCAAATGCTGTCACCCACATTGTATTATCCATTGGCATAACAAAATACTAAAATTACAAAAGCAAAAGCAAAAACAGCAAGAAAAAGGCACAGCAACCAGGGAACTTGCACAGCTGCTCTAAAAAGGCTCGTACTAAAGTGGAGCACAGTTTCTTCCTTTTGTCCTTTTTTTTTTTTTCCCCACATTTTCTCTGTGGCTGGAAGATAATGACATTTATTTCTGTAAAAATCGTTGCTAATCTGATTTAATGGTTTTGTGACAAGCACATTTACGTGACCGTGCCTGACATTGACATTAAAATATTTTCTGTTTAGATTTTCACAAAGTGAATTTTGTGTCATGTCAGTCTTTGTAACATTATTAAAAATGTGTAAAATAGGCCAGACCCTTTTACAGTCTTTGATGGATATTTGGAACTGGGAAATGAGATATGACCTGGATGATAGAGAGCGGAATTCAATAGAGTTAACAGAGCTGAAGATGTCTATTTGAAAGAAAATTAAAGCACTTCCATGCCACATATTACATTTTAAAAAAAGAGGAATCTCGGCTTTGTGTAACTTAGCGTAGATTCATGAACACCATGAGAAGTCTATGGAGCTCTGGCTGTTAACTGAGACCTATCGATATTACCAGCTTCAACCTTTGGTTTTCTTTGCCTTCAGATGGAGGGGTGATTTTAAAAACAACAAAAAAACATTGTCTATATTTTATTTTGTGATTGCATTACTATTTTAACACAGATGCTTGAGTCTGATTTCTTCAGATTTTGTTCCAGGTACAGTGATTATAAATGGATTAATTTATGCAATTCATTACAAATCAAGTTTCTCTGGTTTTGTGTCATAAGCAGTCTAACAAGCTGCATAACAGTATCAAAGGTGCTTAGATCCATATCCTACAGAAACTATTCAGTTTCATGACTGAGTGAAGAGGTCCTCTTTCTTATCCCGGATATTCAAGACTCATCTGGAGCCTTCTTATCCACCTCTATTCTGGAGGCACTGGCTGAAGTTTGCAGTTAGTTGACGAAAGCTCTGATTTATAAGAAATGGGATATTAATGTTTAGCTAGAAAATATATCCTGATATTAAGCTGTGTTTTTCAGTGAGGGTTCTAAAACAAGCAAAGGCAATTTATTTGTTTTAATTCTAATACTGTTATTTTAGACTCTCTTTTTCTTCTTTTAATGTTCATTTCCTGCTTATAAGATTCTGTATTACTTCAGATGCTTCCAATAACTATCATCATCTTTGAGCCCAGAAAAGTTTCTCTGAAAAAACACTGGTGAATCAAAATGATGGCTTTGAAACACACTTTGTACAGGCATTATAAGATGCAGAAAGGAACAGAAAATAATATGCTTTCTCATTACCAGGTGAGCACTGATTGCACTAAGATGAAGTCTAAGATTTTTGAGTTGTCCACTATTCTAATAGCATATTGATTCAGATACCTCACACCATTGCAATTCTTACCTCTCTGCTCACTATACACAGGGCCATCTCATGATGAGCTAACTAATTTAAACCTAGAACCTGGCTGCTGGACATAAAACTTGGGTTGGCCCACTATTTTTCTATTTTAATCTTTATAACACATTTTTTTTTTTTTTTTCCTGATGGTTCCACATCTCAGGATTAACTCTGACTGTAATTTTTACAATTATTTTAAATGACTGTACAAGCTAACTGAAAAACCCAGGGCTAATTATGCTTTGGAATTTCCTTTTAAAAAAGTGAGTTCCAGGTTTATGAAAGGCTTGATATGGCTGAAAAATTACATGCCAGCTAGCCATGGCTTGTGCTTTTTGTGTGTAGCACTCTCCCTCCCTCTAATGGCAACACTGCAGATAGATTTCTAATTCACCTGCTGACTTACTGATGGTGATAATGATCTTTAGACCAAGAAATCTCGATTACAAACTGTCTCCAGGTCAGTAAAGGCCTTTTATTGATAGCTCACCATACCTTTGTGTATCTTGCTAGGGGTGAGGGGTTGCTGTAGTTCTAGCTTTTCTCCTGTATAGTTGCTGCTGCACAAACTGGAAGTGTAGCACCTAATGTCTCTGGGTTTGATGTCATTGACCACCAAGAAGTATTTTTTGTCTTGAAAAAAATGCAGGCTGTTAGTCTTTGATCCTACAAACTCTCTCAAATGAGCTACTCCAGGGTTTTAAGGCCTTTAAGGGTAAGCAGATTGTTACAGGATTAGCATACAGATAAGGGTTTTCTGTGTTCTGAGTCTTATCTTTATTATTCCATATTGTGCAGCAAGGGAAAATGTCTGGGTAAGATCCAATCCAGTTAGGACTGAGATGGGGGTGCCAGGACAGAAGAACGACATGAGGATCTGTCAGAGATATCAGCTTCAGTGAAAATGTCTGTCAGAAGCAGCTTGGGTATGTCTAGTGCTTACAAGTTTTATTAGAATGCTGATTATTTTAAAATTTTTAGTAGAAAATAAAAATCATAACAATATAGGTATACAATCACTTTAACTAGATGTATGAAGACTGTGGAGAGGAGGGTATTGCATCGTAAGAAATCCTTGGGCACTGCAGCTCTAGCAAGTATCCTTTTTCTGTCGTGTTCTTTAGTTTTTCTTACAGTTTGATAGCCTGTTTTATTTAGTCTTGAACTCTCCTTCTCCCTTTCTTGCTGAGCTCAATATTTAGGGATTTTTTTAAAAAACCACATATCTTACAAGGCATTAAATGTATTTATTTGTGTCTCTTACATTATCGAGTCACAATGACTTGAGGAAAGAACAGCAGAACCATCAGAAATGTAATCTAATTTGATTTTATTAAAGTAACAATCAGATTTAAATAGAAACTATTTTATTTCCTGCATTCCTTCCTTCTTTTTTAAAAAAAAGCATGTAAAACAAATTCTCTGTCTACTCAAATCATCTGGATTCCTAGGTCTGATTCAGTATTCATTTTATATGCCAGGATTTTGTATAAGAATTCTACACATAATCAGTGTCATGCTTTTTTTATTCTTATCAGGTTTGAAGGACCTGATGCAAGAAGAATTTTAATATGGTTCTTCAAAGCAAGTAATATGCTACTAGTTGACATGTAACTTGCTACATCAGTTGGGATTTTATGTAGGAAGACTAGTGAGCAATGACACAATACTTGTATTCACATTACATCGAGCTGTACCACATTCATACTAGACGTGGTGAATTAATCTGTTGCAGTTTTTCCACTAGCAAATAATGATTACTCCAACGTCATTATGATTTCAGCCTTTTGCTGACATATGTTGTAGTCTCAGTGACATGCTATTACCCTTGTCACAATTTGGTGTAAAACATCTCTCATTCAAACACCATTCATTACCCTTGGGCTAGACTTGCATTCAGTGTATGTCAGTAAAGGGGCAGGAGTTCAAATCTCAGTGAATTAGCTGTCCTTTGTAAAAAAAATAACTCATCTCAAAAGATAATTTATCTCTAAACAACTGTAACATTTCCATTTTTGTTAAGTTAGATTCTATTTGGCTTATATACTGAAAGACTCGCTTACAAAACATATTCACACTATTTCATGTTTCCTGGGTTGTCCCCAAATACTAATTTGTGTATACTGATCACTGAGTGACACTGTCTGAATGCATAGTATTGTACTCTCAATAGCAGCTCTGAAGCTCACAGCTTGAACTGCATTTTACTCCTTCCACCAATAGTACAGTGTGAAATTTTGTTTGGGAAAATACAGTCTCTTGTTTTTATAAATAATCTCTTTGTGTACCAAATGAAATCAATTGTCATTTGGTTATCATCTCTGAAGCCACCTGTTGGTAAAAAAATATTGTGAATTTACACTGTGATTGTAATCCTGTCAGTGTAATGCAAACAACTGACTCATGCTGGAATTTTATACACCTAGTTAAGTAGTCCTGAAATATATGTATATGTCTAAACTGTGAGTCACTCCTAGCTAGTAAGGCTGATTATATGGTGTGGTCATAGCAGTGCTCCAGATTTTTTGTCCAAAAAACCTGGGTGACAAGTCAAAAAAGAGGTCTTTGCTTTCACAGATCTTGAGTATATGTCATAATTTCTTGCTCAGTGGCATGGTTTCACAGTGGGTTGGAGTCCCTTCGAAAATGCTCCTGGATGGCAAGGTATGCTTGTTTCTGTATGGGGAGAGGTTCAGATTGATTATGCTCAGTGATGATATTACAGCTGGATCCTGGATCTGGTGCTTCAATCCCTCCCTCACCCCTTGGTGCTGTTGCTCATGTTGAGTTGGGAGTGCTCTCTGGAACAGTTCTCCAGAGGCATCTCTCCCCCTGCCAACTTGCACAGGCTCACATTCAGCGATCCCAGCCAACCCTGTGTGAAGGCAACTGTAAATATAAGGGGAGATCAGTCCCTCCCAACTCTCTGCTCTCAGCCTGGCTCCAGCAGATATTGAAAGGAAAACACCTTGTGTGGTTTGAACTCTCCAAACAAGCCTGGTCTTCCATTCACTGAGCAAGAGATCTAACTACCGGAGCATTATATTGTAAAACATGTGGCATTACCTCCTTGGGACATATTTTAAAGGAAAAGAGTGTGTTTTGCTAAGTTTTCTACAGGAATAGCTAAGGCATCTGCTCTCAGCGGAAGATGCCCTCCCTGTGCTACTGAATCTTTGGCTGACATAGGCTTCTGCTGGCCTCCTAATGACCTGCACTCTGCCTCAGCTTTGACCACGAGTTGGCTGAAAACACGTTGCTGTTCAGAAACTCCTGCTGTTTTATATGCCTATCTCCCCTAGCCTTGAAGATAGAGGATAAGTGACTTGCCCAATGAATCTGAGAGCCAGAGCATTCCTTCATATGAACCATGACAACAGTTATTTTGTATGCACTTAAGTCACCCTTTAAAACTAGCCTTAAAAGATCTATATGTCTTTTTCAGGTTTGACTCTTTAACGCTTACCTTGCAATGTATAATGACTTCTCTCAGACTCACTAAAAGCAAAGTAATTTTAGGGAGAGTTGGTGAATTCCCTTGACACAAACCACATCCTCATTCCCTGACTTATGACTATCCCTATGAAATTAAAATAGGACAAACATCCAAGTTGTTTATAAAAATACTGAACCTCATCTAAAAAATTTACAACTTTGATTCCAGGTTTCAACCTCTTGTAAATTAGTGTGATATAAAAAGAAATCGGATGAATCACAGAGTCTTGGAAATCAGGGTTCAGAGTGGAACCTGTCAGCTTTTCTACAATGTTTTTAATGAGAGTTAATTGTTGTCAACTGTGTGATCTATGCAGGTCTTAAATTTACGAGCTGATTGTAGGTGTGGTTATTGTTGTTGTAGCTATTGTGGAGCTGGAAATAGTTGGGTGTAATTAAGGATCTACAGGTAACGGGAGATTTTGTGTTCACTGAAAGGGATTTAGTAGGGATTCATGTGGTGTGACATAATTTTGTTCATTAGCATAAGAAACTTTTGTTCTTCGCTGTAATCACCTCCACAAGAAAAAAGCTAGAGCTCGATCCTGATTGGCTGTAGGAATGTACATGGCCCTGATGATGAGCACTGAGCATATTTGCTTCTGTACTGCTCTCTAATAACATTACATTTTCCCACCCCATACAAGTTGACCACATTTATTTTTTTTTAAAAAACACTGTGAAGATTTTTCTGTAAACTTCAGACCAAAATGTCTTATACATCATATCTATTTATATGTAAATATACATATAACATATACTTGTATCAAGCCAAAGACATGGTTAGAAGAATTGCTGGCTCAGTAAAGTAGTAATATAATGGAAGCATACTTATCTGTAAGCATAGAAGAAATGCTGATGTGAGATTATATAGATTGATTTTTGGAAAAACATTTGTTAAAACATAAAAAGGGATTTTAAAAGGAATGATTGCTGTAAGATCCTATGAGTCTGTAGTCTTGACAGCCAAAAAATCATGTAGATTAGTCACTAAGAAACAAAACAAAACAACAGCCAGGGCGCTTGAAAGTCAGGAGTTTGCCTGCTGTTTTTAGGTGACCGTAATGTGATAAGAGACGACCAGAGTCACCATCTCCTTTTCCCAGTGGAAGACAGGAGCATGAAGACATAGTGGGACCAAACGTGCAGACAGCTAGGCTGTGCCTGCATATCCTTTTTGCTTGCCCCCCAAGCAGACAGCTGCCTTAGGCACCTTTCTATTCTGATTAAGCCTTGAGTCATTTCTGACTTTAGGGTACTGCATGCTGAGCATGCTGATTGTAGTTAGCTAACTTCAGAAGGTACCTACTCCTTTAGATCTTTTTCTGTGGTGTCTATCTCACTTGTATAGAGAGCCTAAGCAAATTCCACTGGAAGGGTGAATTGCCTATAAGTTACACATATATAACTTATGATACTTTGATACATAACTTTTACATAACTAAACTTTTATGTGAACTGGCCTACTTTTTATACTGACCTTGTTAGGAGTTTTCCTAAAAGTTTTGTACTGTATCCCTGGAAGTGTTGTCAGAATATAAAGTATTACTGCAATAAAAAAGTGCATCATTATTTATATGCCAGCAGAAAATTAGGGTTTAAATGGTTGATGGCTCCTGTTCCTATCTGATCTCTACTGATGAGACAGGAAAGAATTACTGGAGTGGGAAACAATACCAGGGTGACCACAGAAAATCAAAAAAACTCAGAGGTTTTCAGGACTAGACAAAACCATGACTGACCTGTCTAGTGTTAGCAATAGTACTAGCGTGAGCGGGAGATTAGGCAAGAAGACTCCCAGAAGTCTGTTCCAGCTCAGCATTTCTCCCATCCTATGATTTTTACAGAGGTCCTAGAGGCTTTTTCTACTTTTTTCTGAAGCACTAGTAAGAATACAAAAAAAAATATCATTTCTAGGAAAACAAATATCAAAGACTTAAAAAATATCTTAAATATGATACGGTAGGAAGAAGTATTCAAGACCTGTGAGGAAAAAAATGGAGACTCTCAAAGACAAAATCATGTTTAAGGAAGAATAGGATGGCAGGGCTTTAAAGAATGCTAATTGGAATGGAAGTAGGTTGGATTCAGTCCTAAACGGGTGCCTGAACTTCAGGTGGATCAGTAAAGGAGTTGTTAAAAGCTTTACAGGTTGCATCATTCCTGCAGCAATAAATATGTTCACAAAGGAAAAGGTGTTAAGATAGAGGTTTATGCATTTGAACAGCAGCAGAGAGGAGACCTTTGTAGGCTCAGGCAGTCTGTCTAAATGCTAGGCAAGATTCCAGCCCTTGTATCTCAAGGAAATGAGGGTTATCTGCTTGCCTCCTTGCAAATACAAGCTGTATGAAATTAAGTGGCCTATGGAAAACAAGTTACCTGTACAGGGGAATCGTAGATGCTAACTAGATTAAATCACTAAATAACACTATTAATAGGAAGTACCAGTTGCTGAACTCAGCTCCTCCATTCTCACTATGTCCGGAAAATTGAAGAAAAAGCATGGTGGTGGAGTGTACCATGAGATGACTGAAATTTTCCCTTTGGGAGTATTCCTGAATATGGTCTAAGCCTGAGACTGAACTAGGTCTTGATCATGAACAATGACAGGTCTGAATTTGAACAGACCTGTGCTTGACTGACAGTATAAACTTAACTTACAGAGTGGCTGGAAACTTAAAAGTACCACTTATAGTCTGTAATCAAACTGCACTATCTCACCCTTAATGAGGTTATGGTAGGAGAATGAGATAGGCTTGTGTAAATGTATCAGGGGAAAATCAGTACCACTATAAAGTAGGTCCATTAATAAATGAGATGGAGAATTAAATTACTAATGACTTTGAAATGGCTGAGATAAAGAAATTCTGTGCCAAAGCTGCCTTTAACAAGAGAAACAAAGTTAGGTCAATTAGGAATGCTGGAAAAAACCCCACAAAACTGTGAACTCACTGTGAAAGAACAGCGAAGGAAAGAAATTTTTAAATATGACTTACCATCTAATAAAATATGATACTTAGAATCATAGAATAGAATCATAGAATAGTTTGGGTTGGAAGGGACCTTTAATGGTCGTCTAGTCAAACACCCCTGAAACGAGCAGGGACACCTTCCACTAAACCAGGTTGCTCAGAGCCCTGTCCAATCCGGCCTTGAATGTTTCCAGGGTTGGTGCATCTACCACCTCTCTGGGACACCTGTTCCAGTGTCTCACCACCTTCAATGTAAAAAATGTCTTCCTTCTATCTAGTCTAAAACCTGCCTCTTTTACTTCAAAGCTATTACCCCTTGTCCTGTTGCAACAGGACCTGTTAAAAAGTTTGTCCCCATCTTTCCTGTAGGCCCCCTTTAAGTACTGAAAGGGTGCAATAAAGTTTCCCTGGAGCCTTCTCTTCTCCAGGCTGAACAACCCCAACTCTCTCAGCCTGTCTTCACAGGAGATGTGCTTNCGAGCTTGTCCAGGTCTCTCTGCATGGCATCCCGTCCCTCAGGTGTGCCAACTGCACCACTCAGCTTGGTGTCATTGGCAAACTTGCTGAGGGTGCACTCGATCCCACTGATGAAGATATTGAACAGTACTGGTCCCAATATGGACCCTTGAGGGACACCACTTGTCACCCATCTTTATCTGGACATTGACCCATTGACCACTACACTCTGGATGTGACCATCCAACCAATTCCTCATCCACTGAACAGTTCATCCATCAAATCTGTCTCTCTCCAATTTAGAGAGAAGGATGTTGTGGGGGACCATGTCAAAGGCCTCACAGAAGTCCAGATAGATGACATCCTTAGCTCTTTCCTTGCTCACTGATGTAATCATTCCATCACAGAAGGCCACTAGGTTGGTCAGGCAGGACCTGCCCTTGGTGAAGCCATGCTGGCTGTCTCAAATCACTTCCCATGTGCTTTAGCATAGCTTCTAGGAAGATCTGTTCCATGATCTTCCCGGATACAGAAGTAGTTCCCAGGGTCCTCCTTCCTACCCTTTTTTACAAAGGGGTGCAATGTTTCCCTTTTTCCAGTCACCAGGGACTTCACGTGACTGCCATGACTTCAAATATCATGGAGAGTGGCTTGGCAAGTACATCAGCCAATTCCCTCAGTACGCTGGGATGCATCTCATCAGGTCCCATAGAATTCTGTATGTTCATGTTCCTCAGGTTGTCACAACCTGATCTTCTCTTACAGTGGGAGGGACTTTGCTCCCCTCAGTCCCTGCCTTGCTGTCCATCCACTTGAGAGGTGTGGCGAGAAAGGTTGCTAGTGAAGACTGAGGAAAAGTTGTTGAGTACCTCAGCCTTCTCCTCATCCATTGTTACTAGTTTGCATGTCCTGCTCATCACGGGGGTACTTTCCTTTGACTTTCCTTTTCTACCTGTAGAAGCCCTTATTATTCTTTGCATTCTTTGCCAAGTTCAGCTTCATNCTCCCCTCAGTCCCTGCCTTGCTGTCCATCCACTTGAGAGGTGTGGCGAGAAAGGTTGCTAGTGAAGACTGAGGAAAAGTTGTTGAGTACCTCAGCCTTCTCCTCATCCATTGTTACTAGTTTGCATGTCCTGCTCATCACGGGGGTACTTTCCTTTGACTTTCCTTTTCTACCTGTAGAAGCCCTTATTATTCTTTGCATTCTTTGCCAAGTTCAGCTTCATCTGTGTCTTGGCCTTCCTGACCCCATCCCTACACAACCGGGCAGCAGCCCTATACTTTTCCTGGGATACCTGTCCCTGCTTCCACTGCCTGTGCATTTCTTTCTTGCTCTTTAGTTTGACCAGCAGGTCTCGACTCCGCCATGCTGGTCTTGTGTCTTCCTTTTCTAGTTTCATACACCTGGGGATTGAGAGCTCTTGTGCTCTAAGGAAAGTGTCCTTAAAGATCTCCTAGCTTTGTCCTGCTCCCTTGCGCCTGAGGTCAGTTTCCCAGGGGGTCCTATTGACTGACTCCTTGAAGAGCTGTGAGTTTGTTTTCCTAAAATTCAGAGTCCTGACTTTACTTTTCAGCTGACCCATATCTCTCAGGACTGCAAACTCCACCAGTGCATGATCACTGCAACCCAGGCTGCCTCCAATCTTGACGTCACCAATGAGCTCACTTGCATTGGTGGCCATCTGGTCCAGTATCGCATCCCCTCTGGTAGAGCTGTCTATTACCTGGCTTAAGAAGTTACCCACAATGCACTCCAAGAGTCTCCTGGATTGCATACAGCTCACCGCGCTACTTTTCCAGCAGATGTTGGGGTGGTTGAAGTCCCCCAGCAGGACAAGAGCCTGCAAGTGTAATACCTCCTGTAGCTGGAGTAAGAAGGCACACTCTCTAGTGTGTGCAATAATAAAATACCTTTTATCCTCTGCACTGGTTAATACTGGGACTGTAATTCCAAACCCAACTTAAATTGTTAATTCTGTCAAAAGAAATCACTCAACCCTGCCTTGGCCTCTAGATTGCCTCACTCACTCATACTTTTTCTCTTGCCCTGTCCCCCTCCCTGTTTTGATAGAAGTGTTTGCACTGTCTTACGGCTAACTGCATTTTTGTAGTTTTGCACTGGGACAAATAACTTCTACAGAGTAATGAGATTTATTAGCCTGAGTGAAGGTAACTCAACCATATTGCTTCCATTAAACAAACTAATTTGTCAGCTCAGGTATGTCTTCATGGCGCAGCATTCATTGTACTGTTTAGATTCACTCTAATTAGATGTTAAGCTGAAGATTTCTCACTGGCACTAGAGTTGGCACTGCCATCTTTGCTCTTGTGAGGTTTTCTTCTAGATGTTTCCTCCATATCATGCCTTTCATTCTCTCCTTTTCTACTCAGATCATTAAATCCTACCTGAGTGATCTTACCCTCCCATTCACACTTCTGCTTTTCACATACCACTTTTAACTCTCTCTTCTTTTTGAGGAATGTGGTACATTAGGAAGGCTCATTTGGAAATGAAGTGGCCACCTTTTTCATCAGATTTTTCATACTTATAACAAATATAAAGTGCATTGGGCTAATGTAATCTCAAAACAATCACCCTGAGAGGTGTGAAATGTCTCTATTGAGAGTTTCCTGTTTAAATATCAAGGTGATTAATGATTGTAAGGGTCAGTACTTTAGCAGAACCATTTGGGTTAGAGGTTATTTTATAATCCTCAATTTTTGATGCTGAAAGACCAAACTATTATCTATTCAAATGCAAATGCTTTCAAGCTGCTTTTTTGGCAACTATATTAACTCTGTTGTTCAGGGTAAACAAAATAAGCTGAATGATGAAAACCAGAAATGTTAAGGCCAACACAATCATACTTTTCTACAGTAGAACTAGAAATGGAACAAACATTAACTTCATTGCAGTATTTATCAGTATGTTGAACTCAAGGTTTTTAATTTACAAGAATCTTTCACACTATTCTAATTCTACCACAGAGATGTTCCAATGAAAGCAGGGAGTCATAAATCAGAAGCAGAGAATGATCGTTCCTAGAAGAAGATTTAAAAGAAAAAATCAAAGAAACCAAAAAACAGCCATGGGGAGCCTCATTTTTCTGCCTCCCAGAACATTTATTTTGTTTCTAAGACACTTTCTGACCCTTATTCATTAGCCATTCCTCATCTGGTATTCCTGTTCTATTTCACCTCCCCCAGAAGCACTATTATTTCACACCAAGAAATGGTTGCTGGTTAGGGAGCGAAAATCAGAAGATGAGAGACTGCAAACATTGCCTTTCTGCACCCAGGTATGGGGAGAGGATGCCAGATGGTGAGGAAACTCAGTGATGGATTTGAGGACTAACACAGTGTCAAATACTGAGAATTAACTGGGACCAGAATGGGAAAAGAAATGGTTTTCCAACCACTTTAGAAATAATAGTGTGATGCTCTGCATATGGATTTCAGTAACTTCCTTGTGAATTCAAAGCTTTTGTGCACTGCGTACTTTGTTGAATATTCCGACAACCTATAAAAAATTACTCGGCTATCCCAAATCAAGAACAGCACCTAGATATGTCATTAATAAAACATTTTGTATCTGATGTGAGATCTAATGGAATCTAACGAATGATAGAGAATGATCAGTAAAAGGTCAGACAAAAACTTGGAAAATGTTAGGCACATTATTTTGGCTTCTCATTTGCATTTAGAGTTCTGTGAATTTATATTCCTCTTTACAATTGCTTTACATTAAAGTGATGGTGTAAGGTAGCCTTATTATAAATGAAAAAATGGCATATAGTCTATAGCTTACTGTTTAAAATATTGCTACTATAATGATGCCAGGGAAGGAAGTCTAAGGAAAATGATAATCAGATCTTTACTGGATCTGACAGAAATCTAAGAAACGTGGGTTTATAAAAATGAGGCTCCTGAATTTGACTGAAACACTTTGATAATCTCCTTGAAGAAGAGAAGATAAGTAAAATATTTCTGGGAAAAATCCCTAAACACCAGAACTCCGGTCAGCACTGAAGTTTGTAATCTGTATCTGACTCTTCAGTGAAATTTACCTTGACAGAAGAATCACGTTGTATCATATGCATGACCTTAATCATATTATAGCATGTTTTGAACAAACCTATTAATAATCATATTTTAGAACTATATAAATGTTCTGTTCACTGAAGCAAAAGTAAATCATGTTAAAACACAGTGAAAGCCCTGCTTGCACAGTCTTGCAAGCAGCAAATTTACCCTGTAACTCTCATTCTGAAGGAGGATTGCTATGAACAGCAAAGGAGAACTCAGAAGTTTCCTTTCAATATGTAGTAAAATATTTGTTAGAAACTTTAATTATATGTATGTTGTTGAAAATTCATTTTTTAAATTTGTGTAGCAGCTTTGATAGCAAGAACAGGTAGAAAAAAGTTTTGTCATGGGTTTCAGAATGTCAGACTAAAAAATTAATTTTAGTTCTATGTTTATTCAGTCTTCAGAGACGAGAGTGGTAGGAATACACTCACTCATGCAAATCAAATGTACTCATCTAAATTCATACTAATTATGTGTATTACTAAAACTATGTTGTTTTTCTGTAACTGTATCTATGCCTATTAAGGCTCTTTAGCATTATTTCATACACACAGAGATTTGTACTAAATACTCATCCTCACTGGTGTCTCTTTGGAGATTTATCATGGTAAAGATATACTAACATTACTAATGCTTTTTGTTGAAATGTGAGAAGAAGCTCATGCAAACTTATTTATGTATGTTGGTATCTATCCAGCCATAGGAAAAATTCCTTGCTGAAATGTCTTTTTTATTTGTTGTTCACATATTATGCAACTACTGAAGTGAAAAATAAGACTTTTGTTAATTTTTTTTTTTTTCTCAGACAACAAATTCAAGCTTTAGAATGTGACTTTGATCCTACATACTGAATCATAGAAAGGTAAACAAACTTTGAATCTCTGTGATGTAATTGTACAGACAATTTTTGAAATGACAGAAATTTCAATAAAGATTTTACTATCTAGCATGTTGTCACAATACCACACGCACAATACCAACATATGGCAATACCACGATCCAGAACTGAATTAATACTGTCACTTTGTTTTTATTAGTTTTGCTGGCTTACACACATATTTAAAAGTCTTACTCTTTTCAGCACAATTTCACTTGAATTCCTGCTCATTCACACCATGTACCATTGTAAGCCTGACTTTTGAAATCCATCCAATATTGATTTAAAACTGACTTCAGAAAGACTGTAATTGATTGCAATCATAAAGTGCAGATGTGTACAGGGGAAAAAAAACCCAAAACACAAACCCCCAGTCTTTTACAAAAAGGTGATTTAAAATTTAATCAAGAGCTGGAGCCATTCTAATTATATTAACATTTCTCCACCTGTTTAACTAATAGAAAACAAGATAAGCATTTACTTATAATTCAAATGCATTAACATTTTGATTCAAAAGATGAAAAAATATTAAGTGTTATACAGAGCAGGACAGAGTTTGCAGCTTGAAACACCTAGATACAGTTGTCCGCATGCAAATATCTGTGTGTTAGCTGGGTCAAATGTGCCAGTCCCATGCATATGTCATGTGTACTGCTGGGTAATGCAGGTAGTACAATGTGACTCTTTTCTTGGCAGCTGAAGCTCAACCATGTCCAGTTCAATTAATGTGTCCTGGATAATGGTTAGGCTGTCCAGCCACCAGACATCTGTTTTTGGGGTGAGATTAAATAGCTCTACAGGGCTCAATTCAGTTGACTTAAACATATGTGTCTAGTGTCATCTGGGACGTCACAGAGAATCTGAGACATTGCGTTAGAGCTGCAGACATACCATGTAGCAATACTGGAGACTGTGTGGGCAGTAGGGATACCTTAGGACACCTCAAACAGCATTAGATGCTTATGTGTGGGCAGTTGAATTAAGCATCCAAGCCCCATCAACTGCATTGACTAGAGGCTTGATTTAGTTGCCCATACATAGGGAGTTTAGAGGTGGGACTTATTTGCCAAAACATAGGTGACTTATGAGACACCCTACGGTATGTCGCCAGACCTTTGGATAGTACTCTACAAGGGTATGGCTTCAGAGTCCTCATCAGGGGGATATCTCAGGTACACGGAGGCATCTCAGATGACACTAGAAGTTAGAAATCAATGTCACTTGAGACACCTCAGGCATCCACATTGGGCTGGCAAATATGACAGAAGCAGGGGAGACTTATACCCTTAGGGAATAGCAGCTAGAGGCCAGATGGGTGGCTTTTCACTGGTGCTAGAAGTGGTCATTTAGATGACTGATAAAACCCCCAGACATCCACTAGTTATAGTGAGAATTTATACACCTGCGTCTCAGGTAAAAACCTGTATGCAGATGTCTAAACACAGGTGTCTTAACCTTGTGATCTGAATTCTGTTTAAAATGATGTCTAAAAATGTGTATAATAAAAATGGCGGAAAAATTATTAGTATTTAGAAACAGAGACTATAATTCTATATCTCTATATCCTACTACAGTAGCTTAGGATGACAGTCTGTAGGTATTAAAGTTAATTTAAAAATTAGCTAATAAAATATTATGCTAACTTCTTTTAAGATTACTTCCATCCAGTTTACAGTCTTTCTACAGATTTGTCTCTATTTAAGTCTTTTCTACGATGACATTACTTGCAATTTCTTTATCTGCAAAATAAAGCCAAGTTCTCTCCTCCTTTGAAAAGTATTTTGGCTATATCTGAAAGTTAACTCTAAATTAATACATATCAAGTCTCTCCGTCTCCCTTCAGCCTAGCCATTACGTTTGCTAAGATTTTGTATGTTCACCTGGTCTAGCTTACCCTAAGGAAGGATGGCAGGGAATTGTTGGTCACCTTGTGATACCCTTTGTAAGGAGCAAAGCTGAAGGAAGCATAAAACGGTATCTTACTGCACATCCACAAACATCATAATTTTGGATAAGCTTGGCATTTCCTCACGTGTCTCTTGCTTACATTTGGTCAGGCTTTATAGTTTTGTCCTCCTGGTACTTAAGTCCACAGGCATGCCTGATGTGGTAAACATATATCTATACTGATAAACTGATGATGTCCAAAGGGCAGGCTGTGACACAAGACCCTGATTTGGTCTGTATGTGTAGGTGTTCGGCCACTCCGCAGATCAGTTTTGGTCTGCCTCCACTAGCCTTCTCCAAAATAAATTGCTTTAAAGGAAACTAGCCCTAAGCAGTGCAGATGTATGCCAGCTGGTGTCTGTTGTTGTTGGAACCCGAGATTAGTTCACGACCCTCTTTTGTTTAATGGTATAGCATATAACCACAGTGACTCTGATCTTACTTGAAATACTCTTCTTTTCTCCAGGACAGTCTTTCTAAGCTTTGCTACAATTCATGATAGTAATTCTTTTCTTCACAATGCAGCTGTCAGAGTAAAATTTTTTGTGAGACTACTACAGCATCTACAGTCTACAAGGACTGGAAAGCCACAGCACAGTGATATGAAGACTGTCTCCTGATATTTGGGTACAGTATGGGTTTACCTGTATGCATATGTAATTGGACCTGAGGTAGTTCATATGCGTCCAGCTGAGGTGCATCTGCTCTGTGTTACCTTAATGGTGCTAAGTATGCTCTTCAGTGACATGGCCACAACCTCATTTTGCAATTTCTAATGTAACTTCAGCATGTGGTTGTATTAATGGCACAGTTTAGCTCCATAGTCCCAATCCCTCTAAGCAAGTCTGTATTCCCTTGGGTTTGGAGATAAGGTAGATGGAATCAGCATAGAAGAATGTGCAATTGCTGAAGTACACATGGCTTAAAAGAATACGTACAAAAATTGCCTGTAGTGGAGAAAGAAGCTCCTATAATTACTATTTTGTCTAAGCTATTGAACAGCAACCACAAACTTCTGTGTCATTGTGTCACTTGAAATGGTTACTCTGCCACTTCATCAAGGAGGGATGGCACCTTTCTCTGTTGAATTATTTTATGCAGAGCTTGGTTACTTGAGAAATTAAGAAAATTGTATTTCATATATTTAAAAACACTGCAGGCCCAGACTTAATTTAGTTTTGTTTGGGACCCGAGACAATTAACTCTGGAATCAATCTGTTTTAAAGAAAATGTTTTCAGCTGCAGCTGCAGGCAGCTTTTTCTGTTTCAGATACAATAGCCGTAGTTAATTATCCAGTCAACAATAATTCTATTTAGTTTGGGGGAAAAAAAAAAAAACTTGTTTTAATTTTCAAGCTTTAAATCAGCAGACACTGGAACTTCATCAGTGATTGTCTAATAAGAAATTAAACAATGTCCTTAGAAAACAGATTTCACTCCTGTATTCTAGGGCTAAAATTTAGATTTAAACTTGCCTTAAGAAAAAAAGCAAATTGTAGTTTTAGTAGCTACAAGGTAAGTGATATGAGGCTATGCTGGGAAAGGTCACGCATTACAAAAGATCACACTTGACATGGAAACACCTTGAGAGATTTCAGGCGGAAAGGCAGACACAAAACAGAAGGATACCAGCCTGTTTCATTACAAATGTTTTGTTTTACAGTTAAAATACACAAGAAACATTAAAACAACTTTTTTTTTTTTTTTAATTCTAAAGGAAATTCACTGCTAATTGTGAAATACCTAGCAACACTGGACCTGTAACACAAGAATTGAAATTCTTAGACAAAAGGAGCAGAATAAAGCTACAATATAGTAGGTGCATTGAAAAGAAGATTTTGCTTTCTAATCTAATCTGCACATGATCTGCCTGATACCGTCTTCTTCAAATCCCATTCTTTAGAAGGATAAAGGTACAATAATGTGGCAGGCCTATTATACAGATAGTAAGTATCTGGAAAGGAAGGGTCAATAACATAAAAGCAGAATAGTTCTAGCTTTCATACTCGTTNTATATATCACAAAACCTCATTAAATAGGAGTGTTGCAGGAGCCTTTAATCTGCTTTTTTTTCTCCTTTTTTTTTTTTTTAAAAAAAAAAAAAAAAAAAAAAAAAAAAAAAACCCAACAGTGATTTTCTTCCTGTGCCTCAAGCCGCTCTCCTGGGCTGTGCCTAAGCTGACCTGCAGGCAAATGCATCTGGTATGTGTTGTTGTGATCTCCCTAGAGGAACTCATCCTTTAGATTTGGATCCGACTTTCACCTGGCCTGTGCAACCAGGTTCTTCTACACAGAAACCAGGGCTTGTAGGAAAAAAGGACAGATGAGGTGGAAACTGGCTTCACTCTGATAAAGTGTTGCATTGTGGAGCAGGTATGCACCAGGACTGGTAGCCTCACCATGCACCTTGTCAATGCTTTTTAATTTGGTTGGTTCCTGCCTGCTGGAGCAAGGTGTAATTAAGCAATGACTGTTCACACTCAGCTAGAAGGACTGAACTCATAGAGGGTGAGGAGTTTCTGCCACCTCAGTGAATACCTACAGCTCCTGGCAGTCAAATGAAGCTGAAGCCATCCCAAGACCAGTGCTGTTCTTGTCCAGTGTAGTTAAATCGTGACTATCTTGCATGTGTCTTAAAGGTGATAACCTTTTTCTCCAATTACATCTTTATGTCTACCTCACTTAACAGCGCTGCCTTTGGTTTGTCCTTTCTGGAGGACAGGATGGAGGGGGGACTTTTAAACCTCCACTAGGAGGATCCCTACCCATCTCTTATGGACACATTTACTTTCCACTATTTCCAGCTCCTTCATATTATTCAGTATGACCTTCTTTCACTATCTAACCCAATGTGTATAATTTCTTCCCCGTTTTCCTAAGATATAAACCAACCTTACGTGCATTTTTTTGTCTTCTGTCTTTCAAAAGTATGAGTCCTTATTTCCTCCTGCAGTCATCAGAGAAGTGATGTGTTAAGAAACTCTCTTTAAAGTGCGGCATCCTGAGGCTGTCTTGGTTGCTTGTGACATGTGGCCCATCATGGATTCATGTATGCACAGCTTTCCAACTATAGGACCAGGTCTAACAATGCTTCACAATAAGCATGTTGTGTATATATTTCACTGTGTCTCATGGAAGGGGACTGTAACTCTTTCTTGAGAAGATGATATAATCACTAAGACAGTAACTGAAGTTCATGGTCTTAACCTATATTTAATTAATAGAAATTGGCTCATCAGATTCTAGGGACTACCTTTTTGTGGGGTAACCTTGAAAGGACTGGGAAAAGCTGAGCAAAAGAACCATGTGATTAATAGATCTGTTAGAAACAAAGATATTTGAAAAAATAGTGATTCTTGTTACTTTTTAAGTATATTGATTCTGCGATGTAATAAAAGCATGTGCTTTTAGAAGGGAGCACACATGAGCCAGCTGGCCATAGAACTCCAATTTATGTCCAAAATTTGGGGAAAAATCCTTACAAGAGGAGTTACGTAAGGTAAAATATTATTTTCATAATACTAGAGAAGTGAGTGTCACTAGGTACTTGCTCTGCTTTAGACCTTCAGGTTAGACTGACATGTTATTTTCACCTGCATAGCTGACATTTCAGAACATGTTCTTCTTTCAGTCATTTGTATGTATCAGTGCTAATTAGAATTGCTCCAGTTAAGACATTATCTTGGTTGGTTTATGCACTTTTTGGATTAGTAAATCTCAAAAGCAGTCTGCAGATAGAAATATTAGTCTGTAATTTGGATTAGTGCTGAATTGTTTGAATAAAATGAAATAATCCATTTGGCCTAAAGAAGAAAAAATAATACAGATATATGCTAGCTATTTTTTGAAAGCAATTTTGATTATACATACCTGCTCTGCATATACTGATATATAAATTAAGGGGATTATATGTTGGGTTTTTTGTTTTGTTTTGTTTTTTAAATACAGGAGATATTGACCAAATGAATAGTAATAGCTCAAAGTACAAAAGGAGTTACAGTTTATTGCATCAATGATCTGCGGATTAAAGACTCCCCAAGTACATATTCGTAAGATAAAGCAAATGACTCCTATGGAGTCAGACGAGGCTATCATGAGAATGAACTGTAGATGAAAGATCACTTGGAATAGTTACAACTGCAGTGGAGCAAACATAATGGGTTTGCTATTGCCAAAGTATTCTCAATTACAGTTTTTATTTTCTGTTTATTCAAAAAATAGCAAAATAAATTGAAGGTAAGTGTAAAGACTCTCAGTTTGGACGAAGGTATTGAGGTGACATGGAAGATTTGAGTCAGGTCAAAATCACTCTCAACTTAGTTACTGAATATATAAAAAGACTGGAGAGAATGAGAAAGCATTTCAGGTGTGTTGGGATTCCTTTGTCTACATTAACAAAGAGTAAGTAGTTCAGACTAGTGGGAGAAAAGAATTACATTCAGAGGCTATCTAGTTAGCATGAGGAGAAAGAGCCCTCTCCACCCATGAAAGGCTTTGGTTCTCATTTTTATAACATAAATCCCCCAAGCACTGCCCCAGTGTGAAGATGGAGCAGAAACGGAGGCCAACAGCAGCCACAGAAGCCTGGAAATGAGCCATGGGTAGACATAGCCTCCACAGTACATGAGGAAGAATGGGCACACAAGCAAAAGGGTAAATCAATATTTCACTCAGTGAAGAAGATTTAGTACATTTACATGTATTAAAAGAAGTGATGAATAATATTTTTGAGATGGCGATGTGTGCTTGCAGCACAGAAGGTCAACCACATCCTGGGCTGCATCAAAAGAAGCATGGCCAGTAGGTCCAGGGAGGTGATTCTGCCCCTCTACTCTGCTCTCGTGAGACCCCACCTGGAATACTGTGTCCAGCCCTGGAGCCCCCAACATAAGAAGGACATGGACCTGTTGGAGTGGGTCCAGAGAAGGGCCACAAAGATGATCAGAGGGTTAGAGCACCGCTCCTATGAGGACAGGCTGAGAGAGTTGGGGTTGTTCAGCCTGGAGAAGAAAAGGCTCCGGGGAGACCTTAGAGCAGCCTTCCAGCATCTGAAAGGGGCCTACAAGAATGCTGGAGAGGGGCTTTTTACAAGAGCATGTAGTGATAGGACGAGGGGTAATGGCTTCAATTTGGAAGAGGGGAGATTTAGATTAGATCTCAGGAAGAAATTCTTTACTGTGAGGGTAGAGAAGTGCTGGAACAGGTTGCCCAGGGAAGCTGTGGATGTCCCATCCCTGGAAGTGTTCAAGACCAGGCTGGATGAGGCTTTGAGCCATCTGGTCTAGTAGGAGGTGTCCTTGGCCATGGCAGGGGGGTTGGAACTAGATGATCTTTAAGATCCCTTCTAACCTAAACCATTCTATGATTCTATGCTTTTATAGCAGTGAACTGGACAATCATGACTGGTCTATTGGAAATACAGAAGAGTAGCTGGTGTAATCTATGTAAAAATGCAGAGGGAGTTTCTTCTGGTAAGTTAATTATTTTATGTGAAAGTTACATTGACAAATTACAAGGCCTAAAGGTCCTTCATTTACAATCAGATGTACATCCTACAGCAAATCACAACAATTATAACATTTTTGTTTGTTTGTTTGTTTAGTAATAAGTATAGCAACAGAATGAATATGTCAGCTATTATGTTTCTATACATGATATAGTAAAAAAACCCCAAACATTCAAATTTTGGATCTTTGCTGACTGTTACCATCCATTCTGTGGACCCATATAGGAAACAGTTAACTTTTCAGAGAAAAATAGAAAAAAAGATCCATATAGTATTAAAAGTGCTGATACAGAATTTTTAGATTTAAGGAAACAACTCACACAGTATTAGATTAGACAGCAGTGATCTATCTTAAAATTTCTCACACTGAAATCTTTTAATCTGTGTGTAACTGCAAGCATCTATTTAAATCCCATTGAAGTCAGAGATGCTTACACTCAGCTGTGTTTGCATGATCCAAGACCTTGTATTCATTGCAGTGTGATGGAGCATGTCCAATTGAAAATCTTTTTTGATAGTCATGGAAGTACATCAAATAATATGTATAAAGGATTATTTTCTAAAGGGAACTAGAAGTTGTTCCTTGAGCAATGATTGTTTCACTGAGTACAGTAAACATCGTTAGTTAATGTACTAAAAGTGCAGTATATGAAGCAAATTAGGAACAAAAAAATTACCTAATATAATACGTTATACTATAGGCATAACATAGACTTACAGACTGACAGACGTTGCAGGGATTTCTTACAAAAATGGAAGTCTGCTTGAGATTTCCAAAATTTTTTGAAGTTATTTAATGCTGTATGAGAAAAAAAAGATCCAAAGTAATGATTTATTTTTGCTTCAGGCTAATTGAGGAAAATGAGAGTATAAGTTTTGTAATTTGTGAATATTGGCTTGCATGGTCAATCAAGGGGAAAGAAAGCTGTGACTTTGTAAAACACAGGCCATCTGTCTTCTTTGCAGAGATAATTAAGTATAGTACAACCTGTGGCAAAATGACAAAAGTGTAGATATTTAGCATGAGGATATTAAAGAAATCTGATTTATAAGTTAGTAGTTGGTTAATAATTCTTTTTCATACAGCATTCAGATCGTTTTTCTTTTCAGTTGAAATCTATTGCCCAAGGCTATACTATTGAATGGAAGGTAGAATTCAAGAAAAGATTCTTTTTTATTATGCCTACAGTTGAACTCCTATAAAAATCTTCCATTGTTTAAAATAAAAGCCCATTAAATAACTTTTCATAGTTCAACAAGATAATTACAAAATAATATTTTTATAGTTAATAATATTAAGTATTTCTCAAAATTGACTCACATTGAAATACCCTTTCAGAATACAGAGAACCTAATAAAGTAGATATATGTATCTATTTACTTGGCTATGTTAGAGTAGTGCCTAGTCACCCTAAAAGACACTAAGACTTGTCTTAAACATGTTAACTGAAATACTGTTGATTTTTTAAAGCGTATAAAAGTTTTTGACCGCTTTTGTTTTGTTTTCTTTTTTTTAAAAAAAAAATATATTTTATGTTTAACAAGTTGATGCATAACGACCCTGTGAGGTCACTAAGGTATAGTCATGTTGATCCTGGGGTATTCGGTGCTTCAGTCCAGCATGCTTCATGACCCAAATTTATGTGATCATATTGTCCTCTGTGGGATGTTTGAAGAGCAAGTGAAGGTGCTCATACTGTTTTCTGTGTAGTGAAACCTCAGGTGCTCTATATAGCTCTCCTGCCTTTGTTGTAAAGAACACCAGGGTTTTTATGGCACTTTATGAGAAGATTATCACTATTTTGTCGAAGTCCTGCTAAGTTCTGCTGGAAATGAGTTGGGTCCTGGTTTTGCTGAGATCACTCCTGCTAGTGAGCTTTCAACTCTGTAGGTTTTTTAAACATTACTACAGCATATTAAAAATATATGTAGACCAGCTGAAAATCCCAGGTAATCCCTGAGATGACCACTAAGTAATTCAACTGAAGATGAATCTGTGAAAGGCAGGCAGAAAAGTAACTACAGCAGAATTTTGGATCTACAGAAACTGACTACGCTAAATGTGCTTAAGTATTTGACATATGAATCATCACAATAATGTATAAAGCATAAAGGAAATGCAATTAAATTTGAAGTGGAAAAGTTGGATATACGCTCAGTCAGTATTTACAGTCAATTAGTTTTTTCTCAGTGTTACAGCAGTATCCCTCGAAAGCATTTAATTTGCTACTTAAATTTTAAAACCACAAAGAGAAAGCATTACAAGGTGACTTGAGTGATTGAACTTCATTAGTCATTGATGAAACACTTTGTGCTGCTCATTGCATTTCTAGGCATTGGTTAGTGACTTGCATTTTTCTGCAGAGCTCTGTTGGCTTTGTAATCTTATTTTCATATCCATTGCATCCCCATTCATCTCGCTTGATTACTTCCTGAATACTATGCAAGTCTTAGATTACATTATATAATATAATAGATCATACACATATTGCAGTAGCAACTTTTTTAAATCTTGCATTTTTCTCTGTATCATCTAATAGAATACACCCAAATCTTTGGGGTTCGTAATCACTCTCATTTACAAAGAAAGTTTTGTTGTGTTTGCAAATAAATAATTCCTTCCTTCCAAAGGAAATAAAACAAAATAAAACCCTACAGCCCCTCTAACTACATCCTTTGAAAGCTCTGAGAAAACTTAAGCTCAACTGTCTCTGGCTTTTAGGAGTAAAGTTTATTCAATTGAAATAGATAGGTATTTTATTGGTAGTTTCTTGGAAATCAGCACTTCCTCTGGGTGTATGGAGACATACAGAATTAACTTTTTAACTGCTTTTCAGACTGATGCCAGCTATTGCAGCTCTGTGTAGATGCCAAAAGCAGCCAAAATACAGAATACTAATAAATTTACTCTCTTTTCTGCCGTACTATAAATCACAAGCTTAGCACATACATGGTGATGGTGTGCATGTACTGTGTTCTCTCATCTTATACTGCTGTGAGTGAGCTCTTCATTACTTCTGTAAATTAATAGACTCTTATGTATTATTGATAGACTCTTCACTATTCAGAAAATACATGTGAACAATTTAAGATCTGAACACAAGAACAGGCTGTCCTGATGAGACCAGTGATTCTTCTAGAAAAGTATCGAGGCTCTAAGGGTAGCAGCACCTAGCTGGTTCAGATGAAAGTGTAAAATCACACATAGTGACAACTATGAAATATTTTTTTCTGCAAGGAAAGGTACTTTGCACTATTAGTATCTAATTTGTGGGATTTAATATGTCACTATGTAGTTTTGAGATGGAAATCTCAAAGGCTAGTAAGCTTTTGTGGGTTCTGCCACTACTACACTCATATCACGTTTAATTTATGGGGTAATGCTCATCCATTTTAGATATCTTCCATTTGGGAGACAGTCAGACAGTGCAATTCTTTTCCAGAAGTCATTACAGAGTCCTGCTAAATCTGCAGTTTTCTCAAGTGTACCTTACAGAAGGTTTATATAAGAAGATTGTTGCATGGGGAGGAGATCGCTAGCTCCCATGGAGCATACTAACTAAAGAGTTAATCACACAGCATGCTAAAGGGTTAGCACACTCAGGCCAAATCACCTCTGTCTTTTAAAATAAGATATATCATCACTGACTTATTAAAGTTTTGTCTATTCCCCTGAATAGTCTTTTATTGACTCAGACAATCCTTTGTACTTTCCCAGCATGAAATTATAATAAAAGGTTGAGTCTTACAGATGTCTAAAATGTCCTTGAAATGAAAAGGGAAAATGGCTCAGGCTGCATTTCAAAAGTGAATATATATCACTCATCACAGAAAAATGAATTGACTTTGCATTCATTAGATGACCTGTGAAATAATCTACAATTAAACGGACAATAGATTTCTAGTTCCTATAAAGATACAACTTTAATCTCACATGGATTTTTTTTCCTTCCTTTTTTTCCATATATCAAAGTTGTGTTTACTATTCATTCCTTCAGAAACTGTTGTTGTTAAGATAGGGAGCAGAAATAGAATAGAAAAGCAGCTCTCAGAAACAGTACCATCACCAACATAGTTTTACATCTGTTTTGGCAGTTTCAGAAGCAAGGCAAGATTTAGTTGGGCAGATGGATTAACACAATCCCAGGGATATAATATTTCCCATTTATGGCAGTTTATACCTTTAGGACATGACCTAATGAACCTTCACAATGCACACATTGGGGAAGAAGGGTGGCAGCATTTATATGGCTTTACTTACCTCAAATGTTTCAAGTTTAAGGAAGATTATCTAAATTTCTCTTCAGCTCTTACATATGCTACAATGATTATTTGAATTATGGAAATGCCAACGGGCTCAGCCATGAATAAGATCTTCTTTTTGTTAGATACCATGTAAATACATGAGGCCTGTATCTCCAAAAATTTGCACAATAAGAAGGCATTGAAGGATGCTAAAGCCAGATACTGTGAGGTGCAGGGGAAAACAAAGCATGGTCTATCAACAAATACAGATCAGACCTTGAAGGCATCAGACACATTCAAAACTCACTAAAATGTGAAATATCTGCCTCATGGGATAGGATGCAAATGATTTTGCAAGGAGGGAACATTAAACTACTGAGTATTCAAAGGGAAGAACTGAAGCCAAAGGATGTTTGTTTTGGTAAAGTGAAAGCGGAGCTGCTGTTTTTCCCTAAGAGAAGCGAAGTAGAAGATTTAGTGCAAAAATAGAGGAAAAATCGGGGAGTACGGCTTTTGTACAACAAATGAGGCCCAAATTTGAACAGTCCCCTCCAAGATATTTCAGACTGCAACTGAAATATTTCTGTGAATGTAGCCCATGCTTTCTTATACAAAGATGCTATGGAAACTTTTCCTGCTCCTCAGGTTCCCTAGGCTTCTTTCCCAAAGTGCTCCGTGTACTCTCTGTCAGAGAGAGAGGCCCTTCATGCCCTGGGAGCTCAGTCATTACCCCCTATTACTAGATCAAAATGAATAGTGAACGTTAATGATACTTATATTCACGTCATGTCTGTAAGCTTATTAGCAGTACTTCATGTGCTCAGCACTTCCCTGTATCTTTATTCAGTAGTTGCTGTAGAATCATCACTGCATTAGTACAAATAATGGCAGTGTCTAGTAGAACGGGAACTGTTTCCATTAGAAAACAGCAATCACATATTTGTTGCATTGCTCCCTTCTCAGCTGGTAGCCATAATCTTCTCTTGTTTTCCTTCTCCAACATGGTATTTGCTCAAGACCTTGCACTGAAACAATGACTGAAAATAAACTTCTCACCTTAATACTGTGCTTTTACTCAGTTACTGTAAGAGTTTAAGGACATTGCACAGTGTCCAGTTTTTATTTTTGAGATTGTGTTCTGTTTCTGTCTGACAAATTGCAAACTTTATTTTGACTGTAAAGACAATCACTGCTTTCCTGCAGTAGTCTAGCCTACACCTTAACTAAAATTCATAAAGATCCAGGGCTAACAGTAGGACTACTGGCTTAAATGTATCACTGAAACGTAACTGCTCTGATAATAAGTTAACTCCTACGGAGGAGAATTGTTTTGTCACCTTGGCAATAAAGTCATTTGGAAAGGATCAGAGAATATCTTGTAGGGCTGATCAGGGATTCACCAGGCAGAGTAGCTAGAAAGTTATGAAAAGGAAAGGAAGTAAGTTGTTTGATCTGCTTTAGTCTTCTTCAGTGGCTAAGGATGAAGGAAAGCTGTATGCCCCAGGGGCATAATAAAGCAGAGAAAGCCAGAGCATAAGTAGGTTCTAAAGGGGTTCCAGGGAAGTGATGAGCCAGAATAAAAGACCTCATGTTTGGAAAGTATGTTGAAAAGTATGTATTTTTCTTTAATTCCTCTATAATTTCTTTTGCTTTATTCTTTAAGTAAAAACAATAGTATGCTTAGAAACTCTGGGCTAAAAAAAATATATATCTCTTCTTACTTGGTGAGTTACTTCCACCTCAGGCATTCTTTAATCTCCAAACTAATATTAAAGGTGCTCACTTCTGGGGCAAATATTGGAGAAAAGATATTGAAGGTATGGGGGGAGATCAGTCCCCCAAAAAAGAATATAGGGGTTTTGGAAAAAAAACTTTAAAAGGAAAAATAAAACAAAACAAATTTGTGTGCCTCCTAGACATGATGGAAGAAAAGGCCAAGGAGAAAAAGACACACTATAAAGCATTATTTATAGTTTTCCTTTAATGCCCCAAACGAAGAATCCTTTTCTTGACCCTGAGTTCAGTTTGTATTACACAGACATAGTATTTTTCACTCCAGAAAATAAGAACAACTGCATGAAGTATAGTTTTTGTCACTGTGGAGGCATTTTAAGTTTCTTTTAAAAAACAAAAACGTGATGTTTCTTCCTCTTTCTAACAAAGGACATCATGGGCTCATTCATCTGCTTTTTAATAAGCTTTAGATGACAATGCAAAAGTCTCGTGTCATTTGAATCAACTGTTTCCAAACCTTAGATGATTACATCAGACTCCTTCCCTTTCCTTCTGATGTTTTCCTGAATGTTTTCAGGCATATCCAACCCAATTTCCAGTTGTTGAAAAACGACTCAGTAATTCGTCATATTTAACAACTCAAGTCACTAATGCTGAGTCAACAGCACCTGATTTTCTTCCGTGCTGATACCAATTCCCCCAGCTAATGCTCACCTTAGAATCACTTGTGCAGAAGAGAAAGCCAGAACTCTATTTTCCATCAGCTAGATTTCTGCTTCTTTTCAGATTGGGTAAGTGCATGTGTCTTCATAATTTTTTTCCGGAGCTGCAAATGACAGTTTAAGGGAACAGGCAATGAGAATTTCAGAGTTTGTGTTTTTCTCACTTCTTTACTCCCTTCTAAATATCTCTATTTCTATCTACCTACCTTTCCCTTTGACTGATATACTTTCAGGTGATTTTTCTCTTTTGACATCTACCAAAACACTTCATGTAATCATAAACTCATGTTGTTTCAAANATATATAATATATAAATATATTAGTAAAATATAAATATAAATATATTAGTAGTAGTAAAAATTTAATTTATGGGAAGGCTAGGGTACCCAGCTCTTCATGTACAACCATGGCATGTGCATTTATTTATATGAAGCACAACCAACACCTGAGCTTATCACTGTCTGAGGCAGGAGTCTGTACTATCATGAGATAGTAGAACTACATATGTCACGGAGTACTATGCTACATACAGTTTATATTGCGGTTTTGGACATCTTCACACTTCATTCTTTTGCATCTTTTAATTTTTTCCCCATGCTTTTATTTTCATATGAAGGCTTTTTTTTTTTTTTTTTTTTTTTTTCAATTATTCACATTTTTTTACTTAGAAA
>VYXH01008441.1:0-12801 GCA_013397275.1 Burhinus bistriatus | reverse complement strand
ACAAAAATCAATTTTTTTTAAAAAGGTAAATAAAAAAAAAAAAAAAAAAAAAAAATAAAGCCATAAAATATGCAGTTCAGAGGCAGCAATGTCCAAAACAAGCCAAGGCACAGCCAAAATCAAGCAGCGAGCTCTGATTAGAATTAGGGCATATTTTTAAAGGTTTTTTTTTTAAGTTTCTCTCAGTTTGTTTTAAACAGTTAAAGATTTCAGCATCAATCCTAAATCTTTGTGCATGTCTCAACCTTCTCAAACTACTTTCCATGAGATATACACTAACTGATCATATTATTAGTAAAATATAAATATATATAAAATATATAAATATATATATAATATATAAATATATTAGTAAAATATAAATATAAATATATTAGTAGTAGTAAAAATTTAATTTATGGGAAGGCTAGGGTACCCAGCTCTTCATGTACAACCATGGCATGTGCATTTATTTATATGAAGCACAACCAACACCTGAGCTTATCACTGTCTGAGGCAGGAGTCTGTACTATCATGAGATAGTAGAACTACATATGTCACGGAGTACTATGCTACATACAGTTTATATTGCGGTTTTGGACATCTTCACACTTCATTCTTTTGCATCTTTTAATTTTTTCCCCATGCTTTTATTTTCATATGAAGGCTTTTTTTTTTTTTTTTTTCTTTTCAATTATTCACATTTCTATACTTAGAAAGACCTTGGAATATCTTAGAAACACCAGACACATTTTGATAAAGAAGTGCATAAAACCACAAATGCAAATGACACACAAGCCTTAGGATCCTTCTTGGTGTTCTCAGTGCTGTCATTTCATCCCAATTACAGGGTGACTCGTTCATCTTAATAGGCTGATATGATTTGCAGAAAATAAATTAGGTAGTACATTACCTGCATTAGTACATTTAACTGCAGTTATTTACTTTCATTCAGGACAACTAGAGAAGCAAGGTTTAACTCATGCCAAAGCCTAGACTTAAAGTACAAATTTTGTAATGCCCTGAGCAATATCTCGCAGAAGTATGGCACTATGCATGAGGTATTGTGCAAGAGAGTCCAGGGGGAGAGCACTGAATTATGGACTGTGAACTATAGGATCAATTATCTGTCTTTGTCAGCTTTATGCCTTTTCAATTAGTTGATTAAATAAATCACTCAGAAAGGCTTGGATGCTGATGCATATTTTATTCCTATTGGCAAGCTGGCTGTTGGAAATCCTCTTTTCATTCTACAGTAATTACTTTTTTTTTTTCCTACTTCAGATTTCAGCCCATAGACACGTAGTCTTTGGCTACCGACAGGGTTGCCAAACTTCAGGAAGTGCTGAACAACAGTTACTGTATTTTATTTTTTGATATCTACATCAACTTTTTAGCTTATATTCAGTATAAGTATATGTTATATACATATGTTGATAGACTTCCTGACGAATTCAGTGCTAGGAGTCCCAAGGACTTGGATAGACAGTATGCGCATTGCCAGAAGAACCCCACAATGCGAAATACACAAATTAACTATTTGTATCACATTTGAAAATTTTTATTAGGTATCTAATGCCCTCTGAATTCAGGTTGGCACTTAAACAGTTTTGAGGACTAAGCCTTAATACAGGCTGGGCGGAGAATGGATAGAGAGCAGCCCTGAGGAGGGGGACTTGGGGGTGCTGGTAGATGAGAAGCTCAACATGAGCCGACAATGTGCACTTGCAGCACAGAAGGTCAACTGCATCCTGGGCTGCATCAAAAGAAGCATGGCCAGCAGGTCCAGGGAGGTGATTCTGCCCTTCTATTCTGCTCTCCTGAGACCCCACCTGGGACACGGATCTTTTGGAGTGGGTCCAGAGGACGGCCATGAAGATGATCAGAGGGCTGGAGCACCTCTCCCATGAGCACAGGCTGAGAGAGTTGGGGTTGTTCAGCCTGGAGAAGAAAAGGCTCCGGGGAGACCTTAGAGCAGCCTTCCAGCATCTGAAAGGGGCCTACAAGAATGCTGGAGAGGGGCTTTTTACAAGGGCATGTAGTGATAGGACGAGGGGTAATGGCTTCAATTTGGAAGAGGGTAGATTTAGATTAGATCTCAGGAAGAAATTCTTTACTGTGAGGGTAGAGAAGTGCTGGAACAGGTTGCCCAGGGAAGCTGTGGAGGCCCCATTCCTGGAAGCGTTCAAGGCCAGGCTGGATGGGGCTTTGAGCAATCTGGTCTAGTGGGAGGCGTCCTTGCCCAATGGCAGGGGGGTTGGAACTAGATGACCTTTAAGGTCCCTTCCAACCTAAACCATTCTATGATTCTATGGTTCTATGTTTCTGGGAAACATGGCAGAATTCTCAGTGGCTCAGTCAGAGAGATAGATGCAGTACTCTAAAAACAGGGCTAAATGATCATTCTGAAAAGAAGATTCTTCTCAGTTTCTGTTATGCTTGAATTTTGGGTGACTACTGCTTATGAAGCCTCTGTATAGCTGTTTATCAACAGACCTTCAGAGCTGAAAGGGTATGCTGCTACTATGCAAGAGTTGATACCTTCTGTTCAAAGTACCCCACCAAAAATTACTTGGTTTCTTCCACCATGAAGAATTATACTCACTCTTGCAAGAGCTAATTCTTGATTCTGACTTGGAAAACAAGTCTTACTGTGTAGGGTTAGGTGCCTATGGAATAGCAAACACGAAGACTGGTGTTTTCAGCTATCCTGTGTGAAACTTTCAAGACAAAGGCAGGGCTAGATCTGATCTTCTTCTGGCGACCTCCTTTCTCCTTTCAGATAACTCCTCAGTTCCTCAAGTCCTTGCTCCCCTGAATTTCATTAATGTTAGTTCCCAAGTTCTCTTTAGAATTGAACAAATTGAGATGTAGTTTTTAGAGATCGTTCACTCCAAAGATTGCTTCCTATAGGCAATACAGTTGAAAGGGTACTGGATATGGTACCCTCTGATATACATAGTCCTCCACTACTCTCCCACCTGACTGCTCAGGAAGCAATCTAAAGCACTGATCTCAGCGCGTGCCGTATCTCTTGCCATATCTCAGCAGTTTCCTGCTGCAAAAACACCTGGAGAAGAGAAGGCTCCAGGAAGATCTTGTAGCAGCTTTCCAGTACTTGAAGGGTGCCTACAGGAAATATGGGGAGGGACTCTTTATCAGGGACTGTAGCAATAGGATGAAGGTTAATAGTTTTAGAGGGTAAATTTAGATTAGATATTACGAAGGAATTCTTTACTGTGAGGGTGGTGAGACACTAGAACAGGTTGCCCGGAGAAGTTGTGGATGCACCATCACTGGAGGGGTTCAAGACCAGGCTGGGGGGGGCTTTGATTAAACTGATCTAGTGGGAGGTGTCCCTGCCCAGGGCAGGGGGTTTGGAACTAGATGATCTTTAAGGTCCCTTCCAACCTAAACTATTCTATAATTCTACGATTCTATGAAATGTAAACAAGCAAACAGGAGGTAAAACAGTAAAAAGAATGCTTTCCTTTGGTATATCACCAGCAAAAATTATGTTACCTTTTGGGAAAAAAAATTAGAATCTTTTTTACAAAATGCAAGAAATGCTCTTACTTTTTTGTGTCAAAATGTAGCAAGGTTTTCAAGGTTTTTCAAAGAGAGTTCAATGACACACAAAAAAGCAGTTCCCTCCAAATCAAATATCTTTAAATAAATCATATATTCATTTGTTGTAAAACTGGTTTATCTGAGGTTTTTGGGGTCTTTTTTGAAAACGCATGCTTTGTATTCTCTAAAAGTACTGAATTTGTAACTATGAGCTGTGTTGATGGCAACTCCTTAGGGAAAATATCTCAAGACATACTGAATTCATTACAGCTTCCTGGACCTGTGTAATTAGCAGGAGCTGGATGTTAGTTTATTTGTTCATGAATGTAAAACAGGTACTTACACATTACAGTACAGGTATTTCAGTTCAGAATGGATTTCTGTTTTTTTGTGTATTAAACCATACAGACTCTTACATAAATAGACAGAACTTAGGTTACAGTAAAACAGATCAACAGGAGTCAGATTTTTAAATAAATCAGTAGAAATTCACAGAGTGTTCTTGAAATTAATGTTGGGGCACAATAGGTTTACTGATATCCTCAATATGAACTACCTCACATCATTTGCCCTGATGATTTATCCAGGCAATGGAATAATAGCCTGAACTTGGTGATTAATTCAAAACACAAAAAAAATGCCATTTGGTTCCTGAAAGAGCTAAAAATACAGTGGACAACCTGCACTCACCATTACTTCCAAGCCTTCTGTAGAGAGTGAGTAAAGTAAACCAGTATTTTCTTCCGTGAAGATAAATTTGTTAACAGATAGTCTTGCCTAAATCCATGTGAGATCCAGAAAGTAGGGAAGGGGCACCTCAGCTCTCTGGGATCCAAACTGATGATGCATTTTATACATTAGGCATACGAAGATCTTCGGAGCCCTCAGAGGGAGTTTTAATCTCCACTTAGCTTGTACATGGTGGCCACTGCAGGAAGATGGACTTGCTCATTTATGAGGACTATGGGAACATGCAAGATTTAGAAGCCTGGATTTAGTGCCTGCTTAGGCAGGGAGGGTATGATGCTACGAGTGAGTCTAGGTGCACATACCTCTTGCTGGGACTAGTTGTTGGCTTCTTTTGTTGAAGGTAGACTACTTTTCAAGAAAGAGTACAAGACCTGTGGGACTTGAAATACATCAAAAAAAGTGGTAGTTGAGTAAATGTGTCATTTGCCACAAAAAAGATCATCCTGAACTTTTAACCTTGCAAATTCACTTTATATTTAATAGCCACTGGCTAAAAGGCAGAAATAATCTTGGGAGCAGGGAGCTGGACAATGGTTCCTCATTCTCAGCTAAATGCTATATGCAAATAGCTAAAAGGTCTATTGTCCCTTTTTTCCATCTTGTAAAAGTGAAATAATGTTTCATTTCTTTTTCTCACAGCATTATGAAGAGACATATATATATGTCTATCATGATATATAATGGCTCGTAAAATTATTTAGTTTTTAGCAAAGTACCTGCAAGCTCTGCTATGAAAGAACTCATCTTTCAGTAGCACAAATCTTTGTTGTTTGGTTCTATGAAGTGAGCAATGCCAAGAAGCTCATGTCCTTTGATCAAGGAGCAAATCCATTTAGTATTGCCATGCTTAGTCAATACCTGGTAAAAAAACGAATGAAAAACTGAACAGCAAACGAGATTTTCCAGAAATAATGTACTAAAACCATCTGAAGTATATTCCTCAAAAACTGATTACTGAAAACTGAAATAAAAGATATAAAAGTTGCATAAAGTTTTTTTCTTTGTACCTATAAATTTTTAACAGACAGGTATGTACACACACACGTACACATGTCATAACTTCTATTATTTTCTCACTAAGGCTTATAAATTTCATTTGTTTTGACCTAAGGGACACACCTGAGTGGTTATTGAAGATAGCTTTTGATTTTCTTTCTTTTGAGTAAAATAATGAACAGCTAAAATTACATAAAAATAGTATTTTTGTTTGTTATTCAGTGCTTTGCCCCTTTTTTCTTTTTGCCAACTTCTACAATATTTATACAAGTATATAACGATGGTTGTGTTGGGTTCATACAGCCTTAAAGCCTGCACCTGACAATGATCGATTGATATTTAGCAAAAGAGTACAAGAACAAGGCAATTTGATAGCTTCTGACTATCTGCTGTTCAGGAACTTCCTCAGCTGGAGGTTATGCCCATTTTTTTCCCTTCAGAATTATTCTAACCACTTTAAAGTCTCACTTAAACTTTTAGTATCCATAGATTTTTGTGGCAAAAGATCCACAATTTAACTTTGTATCATGTAGGAAGCATTACATTTTGTTGGTTTTAAAGCTCTGTCTGAAATTTCAGCAGCATGTCCCCTGCTCTTCATATTATGAAAACCAGTAAATAATAGCTGCTTCTTCACTTCTACTGTATCATCAATGAATGTGTGTGTATCTTCAAGGTATTTGAACCTCACTAATATTTCTTTTTACAGAAGCGGTTCAATTCCTTTGATCTTCCTTACTGCACTTTGTGATACCTTTTCTTAACCTAATCTGCCTTGCTTGAGATGGGGCAGCATCAGGAATACACATTTTATACATGAAACAAGTGCATCCTGGATTAATACACTGACACCATGCTGTTTTGTTCTCTGTTTTCTGTTACATTAGCCTTTTTGCCAGTGGTAAGCATTAAGATGATGTTTTCATCAAAATATCCTCAGTATGTCTGAGTGGGAGTCACTAATTTAAAACGCTTTGTGTCTTTGTAGTTAGAGCTGATGAATGCATTCAGGACCTACATCACCACGGGAGAATCATGGACACTATGAGAAACACTCATATTATTTTGATCACCTGGAACACAGGGGTCTTTGGCGGGTTCTCATTCCAGAGAAGGCATAACATTCAAAGCAGACAAGGTACTAGTGAGCCTTATGGTTTTCTTCATGCCCACTACTACTGTGGGTCATGCACTCGCAATTTAACCTTAGGGACATTTCACCCAGGCTCCCAGTAGGGTTTCAGCTGAGTGTGCTTCAACTTAACCTTTACCACAAATTGGAGAACATTAGTAGGCTTGAACATGTAAGCCTGATAGTATCACTTTAGCTTTGTACGTACTCACGGTCTACAAACTGGTCTACCCAGATAGGCAGCAGAAGGACAGAGCACCTACTTTTCATTACACAGACTAGCACTGTTGGTAACAATTGGATTTTCCCACTATTTGTGGACTATTACTGCTGAAAGTGATTAAATGGGATTAATACATTTAAAACAGCCTATTTGCTAAACAACTAAAGATTACTAGATACTGAGATCAGGTCCCGATTTTCTCACTTTTGCTGGAAGGGAGGTATATTTGTGTTCAAAAACATGCACGTGAAGCTGATACAATCTGTCCTTTCTCGGTATGTTTTTCAGGAATGAATGAAGATGTGTCGATAATTCTTGAAACTCATTGTCTATTGGGATGTTTGATTTATTTCTGTGCTATTACATTACTGTCTTTTGAAGTAAGCCAGGGAGGTGGGTGAGGGACTTTTCTGCTCTCGCTTGCTTTCACACTTCAATTAAATTTTGCAAAGTTGCAGAAAGCAGGACGTAGCTTTCAATCATGCTTTGGGTAGTCCCTGGAGTATGGCTGGTAAAAGGAAATACTGATGTTGTGGGGCTGGGGTTTTTTTGCTCCTTTGGTGTGAATGTAAAAAGGTGGTTGGATTTGTCTTCTTTAGTGAATTACTTTTAAAGCTAGAAATAGATCTTGCATGAGATGTTATTTCAACTGTTTACTTATATTCTTAACATCCTACTGATGGTTATCTTAAGAAAATGAGACAACTCTTCAGACAGGGAACTTTTTGATGCTGTATTTTTTTGTTTTTTCACTCATCACATTTAAGATATTTTCATTGAACAGTTTATTACTTATACTCTTAAAAGTGTGCATCATATATGTCTATGTAATAAGGATCAAATTGCTGATGCAAGAGCACTTGGTTGATTTGAAGTAAGTATTCTAGGTATTTAAAATTAATCAAGATGAATCAAACATCAGCTACACTAGAGATGTTATTAGTCAATATAAATGTTTATAATATGGACCAAAATCTTATTAACTTTATGCATATTTAAGATTTTTGAGAGTTTAATTTGAACATCTTCCCCAGACGGCAATGTCAACCTTCTTCTGTCCCATGAACAGAAAGCTCAAAGCTAAGTAAGAAGGCTGGAATTAAAGATATCTCCACCACTGCATAAGTTTGTGTATCCTAGTAGTACCTTCTCATGGTTTTAAATCTGAAATTTTATTTCATTAAGAAGATAGTTTTTTGAAAGTTATCCATATTTACAGAGCAGTACCTGACATGGCAAGACTGAATAGCATTTCTTGAAGTATTCCACCAAGCACGCATCCAATTGAGCAAAGAGTAGACTTTTTTTTTTCTTTCTCTTTTTTCCCCCTGTTGGATTTCATTAACACACAAAGGCTTAATTTTAAGCAGGGGATTTATTTTCACTTAGTGGAGGATTATTTGCTAAAACATTCCTAGGGCATTCAAGTTTGCAATGTACATACTCTATGTAACAGTAAATAATCTAACAGCTCATTTACTTTCAGAACCACCTACATACCTAATATTGCCTTTTTGCTTGTGCATGCAGTTAGTTTTGTTACAAGCACTCACACATGTTTTTGTACTGAAGAATAAATTGTTTTCTGAAGACAGCATCTTTGGGTTTTGATTCCCGCATATGTTAGGTCTGAGTGAAGGGATAGAAGAAAAGACAGCAAAAGGGATGTATGAAAAAAATACTACAGAAAAGAGAGATCCCAAGGAACACAGAATAAATTGAGAAACTTTCTTGCGGAATATGCTAGTTTGCATTTGATGGCTCTCTAAATCGTATATATATAAACCAAATTCTAATTAACACTTGTACAATTCAGCCTTTCTCTTCTGAAGCATGGAACAAATATCATTTTATACAAAAATTTGCAGTGATTTGCTGATTGAAGACCTAGTTTTTTGATTGGCTAAATGGACTTTTAATGATTTTTTTCCAATAAGTTTGATTGCCAGTTCTCATTTTCTGTATTGCTGTCACTCTAGAAGACAATAATAAAATGTCACGAAAATGGAAGCTTTGATAAGCTTTTTTTTTTGCATAGCTTGAAAGACCTTTTTTTTTTTTTCTTTACTTCTGTGAAACGTTACACATTCTGTAGTTTTCAAACTTGAAACGTTAAATGCTTTTGTGTGCTATGGTGGGTTTACCTTGACTGGCTGCCAGACCCCAGCTGTTCTCTCTCTGCCCCTCCTCAACAAAGCAAGGAGAGAAAATAAGATGAGAAGCTCATGGGTCAAGCTAAGGACATTATGTTCACAGCCAAAACAGACTTGACTTGGTGAAAATGAACTTAATTTCTCACCAACTAAAATAGATTTGGATGGTGAAAAACAAAGACAAAGATTGAAACACCTTCCCCTCACCTCCACCCCTTTTTCCAAGGATCTCCTTCACTCCTTCATTCCTGAATCCCTCACCTGACCCCACCTCCCCGAGTAGTGCAGGGGGATGGGGAATGGAGGGTTGTGGTCAGTCCATAACACCTTCTCTCCACTGCTCCTTCCTCCTCACGTTTTCCCCTGCCCCTGCGTGGGCAGCGTGGATATCTGCTCCAACGTGATCCTTTCCATGGGCTGCTGGGAAATGCCTGCTCCACCCATCTCCCTCCCAGAGGTGGCGGGGGAATCTCTTCTCCAGGAGGCACCTGGAGTAACTCCACCTTCTCCTTCCCTGACCCTGCTGTCAGCAGGGTTGTTTCTCACACTTTTTTTTTTTTTTTGCGCCCCCCCGACTGCATGCAGCCTATTTTTACCCTTTCTTAAACTTGTTTCCCCCCCCGAGGCGACACCACAGTGGCTGCAGGGCTCAGCCCTGCCCTGTGGTGGGTCGGTTGGAGCCGGCTGGAACCGGCTGTGTCCGGCACGGGGCAGCCCCGGCCTCTCCTCACAGAGGCCGCCCCTGCAGCCTCCACTGCCGGCACCTGGGCAGCCACACCGGGTACATGTGCAAAAATTCAGTGGAAACCGTTTAAATCAATAAATGACGGAGGAAAGCAACAACTGTAGATGTCAGTTAAGCAGTGCTATTTGAAGGTCTCGCTCTATCAGCTCAAGGATATTTTGAAGTGTGTTTTTAATGGTGCTTAAGAGGTAAGTGAAATAACAATTTAGACACTGCATAATGCTTTTAAGCATAAAACATAGCATCTAGTTTTCCCTAAAAGCATCCATTATAGATAAGAAATCTGTATTGGCAAAATTAAAGATAAGTACCCTACATTTTTAAGAGAAACTACCTTTGCCTTTTTGTCTGTGTTCTCCTCTTGCCCAGTTAGAGTCAGTAACATGTTTTGAGAAGTATTTTTGGGAACTCCTGTGGCTATTTTTATTTTTAGCCTACTAAGAAGAAAATTCATGGCTTTTCTGGATTCATTGCATTGTTTGAGAAGTATCTGGGATATCTTGATAACTTCAAAGGCAACAGGACCAGATTTTCTTCTTAAAGGTGAGGAAGGCCTGACAAGGTCTTTTGCAATGTTTGCGCTCATCCTGGCTATTGAAAGGTGTGAATTGTTTACAGGCAGGTACAAAGCCCACCAAAGCCAAAACATATTAATGGAAATACATACATTTATTTAAATTAATTTAAGGAAGAGTTCTTACTGAAGATTTTCCTGACTACGATCACTCACATGAATTAAATCATGAGGACATGCAGCAACAGTAAATATTTAATTATAATATTTAAATCAGTTAGGTTCAGCCACTGACTATATCTGTGCTGACCACAAGCTCTTTGTGGATTTAGCAACTGGGATTTAAAGTTGTATTAAACTTAGCTACAGCTCATTGTGTTGCTTGATTAAAAGAAAAATCCTTTTTTCTTTCCCTGTGATACAAACCTTTCTGAATGTATTAATAAGAACTGTGGCCATTTAATAGCATCGCATGTTATCTCTATGTCAGTGAAGGTAATGCAAGATTGACAGATTATTTCTTCTGTGGCAGCTGAGGCCTCCTTTATGTGAATTTTTGGTTACCATTTTCTGAAATATGCTTTCATCTCCAGATTTTTTGATTGGAATTTCCTTCAGCTCAGAAAAAGAAATATTTTGCCCAGTGGTGACTTAGTATTTTGGCCTTATTTTAATTTTTTTTATTCTCTACATTGTGTCTTCAACATTATTGCAATCTGGTGGAAAGAAAACCAGTAGGCTGCAGCGTGATATGTATTTCCTTCTTCCTTGACAGTTGCTCTTTTAATAAGATTATTGAACAAAATCTTACAGCAGCATTCCTAGACCAGGGACTAGAAAAAAAATTATTCTTAGTAGAGCTTTAACTTATATATATCAAACAAACATACAGTTTGGAAATGTATATCAGGCTATATTGAAGTGTTTTCTGAGAAGTTATGCTATAATTTGGAAGCAGTCTTTTTTTTTTTGCAAATTTTAGGTCATTTATAGATTTAGTTTGATGGCTTTTCCAATATCCTAACTTAGATGTTGCAAATATAGAAGCTACGGATGTATTAAATCTCAGGGATTCCTCTGCAGAAACAGTCACACATCCAGTCTTGGTAATTCCTCATGTCACAGTGTTCAAAAACGGCAGAATATGAAGACCTGAACACTGGAAATGTAATTGTGTTAGTCTGAGTACTTAAGAATGAAAAGGCTCAACAATAATTTAACCATGTTATGTAAAGCATCTGGGATATGGGAATTTCAGTTATTTAATTACAGCTATCACTAGGCAAATCAGTTTATGGAGGATACATGAGCCTGGAAGACTGAGATAAGTCTTTGTGTTTAACCTTTGCTGTCTGAAAAGTTGATGTCTTGGCTGGAAGGCTAGCTGAATACTAATTGTTCCATGGTATCTTGCAAGGCAGGCCAGTTGATATTTTGGCTTTGGATGTGACTTACCTATATTATGAGACTGGCAACCCACCTGCTCTCAGTTGCACCCATGCGCACTGGATGAAATACATGAATAATTGTTCTTATTCCCAGGTGTTCACTGCTGTTTTCAGCAGAGATCCCAAACTTTTTAAACTGGTACCTTGCCAGAAATTCAAATTCTGGACACTATTTGCATACAGTGAAGCAGATGGCAGGTGCCCTCATTGCTAATTTAGAGGTTTACCTTCAGAGGACTACAGTTCCTGGCTTAAAATATTCCATCTTGATAGCAGCACTTTGAAAAAACTCTCCTTTTGTCTATGGCCAAAAAACTGTCTGTTTTGGTACAACTCCTGTATGTGTAGTTTATGGATATACAGGTAGACATATGCAAAAGCCCACGTATATATTATGAAGTATTGTGCTATTCATGTTTGTATTTGTGTACATTTTAATATGTATATCTAGAACATTTGTTAATAAACAAATGAAATAATTATTTGTTAAAAGAATTAGTGACAAAATATATGGCCACTTTCAAGGTTTGCTAGTCTTGATCTAAATGTAAATGACTGAACCATGCCTTCATTATATCTAAAAATTACTTTTTTCTGTACTGCGGCAAATTGATTTTAAGCAGAAATGGATTCCATCTGTGCCAAGTAAGCAACCATTCATAATTTACACTTTAGGGTGGAATAAACTCTGTCTGTTGGCTGTAAGAATGAGAGCATCAGAACAAAATAGCAGTTCAGACAAAATAGAATATCTTCTGTAAAGTATAATATTTTAGAGAGTCATGATAAAATCTATAATACATCCAGCTAATTGTACATAAGCCATTTGAGGTCAAAATAAACTCCTGATTCCTGCTGGAGTTATCTTAAATACTTCATTTAAGATCCGTAATAGCATGATCGATTGTTTTTGTTAGCCTCATTCGTGGCATACATCATTGAAAGTAAAAAAAAAACAAAACAAAACAAAAAACAAAACAAAACCAAGTGGATTTATTCCTTTTTCTCCTTCCTTTTGATCCCTTTTTCTGTGTTTGGCTTCTAAATTTTAGTGCATTACAGTTGTCCATTACACAAAATATGTGAAGATTTTATCATTAACAAACTCTTACAATGCAGATATTTCCAGCAGTAAAACATCAAGACTATTACCTTAAACGTCATTTCTTTCTCATCAGATTCATTGGAGAATGTGAGATTACCTGAGAGCACGTGTAGATACATATGTCCACATTTTTGCACATTTGCTCGGTGTAGAGTCTGGTGCTAATACCACAGAATCACAGGGGTT